>CAEGAE010062556.1:0-10570 GCA_903067095.1 Girardinus metallicus | reverse complement strand
ACAGGTCTGTGACAGCCAGAAATCTTGCTTGTTTGTTGGTGACCAAATACTTATTTTCCACCCTTATTTGCAAATAATTTCTTTAAAAATCAGACAATGTGATTTTCAGAATTTTTTTTTCTCATTTTGTCTCTCATAGTTGATGTCTACATATCAATTACAGGCCTCTCTCATCTTTTTAAGTGGGAAAACTTGCACAATTGGTGACTGACTAAATACTTTTTTCCCCACTGTACATTTTTCATAGACACCAATTTTGTAGCAGACATTATCAACGTCTGCAGTACATCAGCTATGAATTATTCATTTCAATTTACCCACCATTTTCCCAGAAAGGTGGGTAAATCTCTCTTTTACAAGCTCTCGTGTAAAAGAGAGCTTTCATTGAATTGCTTTCAAAAGTTAACTTGGGAGTCATATTTCATGTAATACTACCAGATTTCACTTTTTTGGTTGTTTTAAGTGTTTTAAAAACCATTGCACATGTTGATCTGAGTTCCTACCTCTTCTAACCAGCTGCGTAGCTCCTTCAACAAAGCTTTCAGTAAGAAAGGCTCAAAGTCGGGGCCGTATGCTGACATCGAAGAGATCGCCACTCCAGAGTCTTCTGCACCTTCTTCCCCAAAGGTCAATATTCCTGGAGATAACCCTCAAATGAAATCCTCTGCATCTGCCTCGTCAGCTGGGTAAGCCTCCATAAACTATTAATTCTTGATAGTTTTTTAGTATTGTCCAATCTGCTTAGCTTTTCTAGTATCTTTAGTGATGTGATATTTTGTTTTTCAGACTCTGTGAAGGAGACGATGTGGGAGATGATAAAGTTGTAACAGAGCTGCGCTCAGAGCTGTGGGAGAAGGAGCGGAAGCTGACAGACATCCGCCTGGAGGCTTTAAGCTCTGCACATCAGCTGGAGCAGCTGCAGGAGGCCATGACCAACATGCAGGTATGTGCTTGTATATTTATGAATTTTTTATGCTGAATAAATAAATATTTAAGTATTCACTACAAACAAAAAGCTTCAGAGTATTTTTGCAAGTATTCACAGCACATTTTTTTAAATAACTTTTCTGAAACTGTTGTGATTTTGTTTTTGCAGATGACAGTGGAGAACCTGAAGACTGAGAACGATAAGCTAAAGACAGGTAGTCTGTCTCCCTGTCCGTCTCCTGGACCCTCCAGCTCTGTGTCCCAGTCCTCAGGTCTCACAACTCTGGGGAGTTCATCCCCCCGTCAGTCAGTTGCCATGCACATGCCCAAAAGCTACAGCAGAGGGCTGAGTGAGGGGAGCAGCTCAGGTACAGTCCAGTCTCTGACAGGAAGAGTAAAAATAGAACAGGGTGATGGATAACCAGGCATAGCATGTAAGGAATAGTAATAGACTGGACAACTTAAAAAAATACCTCTGAAAAAATTCTATGTTCTAGAATCTAAGTGTAGCTAATATAAGTTGAAAGTTTATGGAAAATAATTTTCTTTCAAAGTTGAAGGTCCTTATTAAAACACAAATCATGTGAAGAGCAACATTAATTCACCAATTGTTAATTATTTTTAATTTAAAAAATGTTTTCTGGTTTTTCTTAGCTGTTGAGTTTGAGTTCTGGTTCTTTTTTCTGTTATTTTTACTCCCTAGCAGACGTCCACTCTGCTGATTCGCTCAGCCTTTCCTCGCAGAGAGATGACCACCGTGTCAAAGTGGTTGTTTGTGTGGCGGATTTACGGGTTTTTAAAGATGTGAGCATGTTGTTCTATCATTTTTAGCCATTTTTTATGAATAATTACATATTCTGTGTCACCTAATACTTGCACTTTGACTCAACAGGAGGCTAAACCACAGGATTTCTTCATTGGTACTGTCAGGGTGAATGGCAGGATGGACTGGGTCATGTTGGATTCTGCTGTCAGCCAGGCTTTCAAAGTGAGATACTGTGTTCAGGAATTGCATTTCAGATATTCTCTATTTAAAAAAGGCATATGTCTGGACAAGGATGTCCAAACGTGGTTGAGTTCGTAGGACGTCTTGTCCTGGAATAAATCAAATTTTTGTCAGTAACAGTCAACCTAATTGTAACAAGTGTTGAAACCTAACCGTAAGGAAGTGTTTTTTATTTAAACTGAAATATCTTTTTGTTGTGTTTTTTATGGAATTCCAGGTCTATATAGCCAAAGTGGACCCCACATCCAGCCTGGGTCTTTCTACAGACTCAGTCTACAGTTACAGCATGGGCCACATTAAACGAGTGCTGGGAGGAGAAGCTCCTGAGACACAGCCGTCTCGTTGCATGTCACGAGGCCCCAGCAGCATCACTGTGGCACTAAAAGGTCTGCAGAGTTAATCAAGTCATGATTTCCAATATAGAAACCAATAATTATTTTCAACAGGTCTGTATTTGAATTAGAATTATTGTGCAGTGTTTAAACTCAAAGTGCAAATTCTCCTTTAGATTTGCCCCACCAAAAAAACATGGGTTTGTAGTCCTTCCTCCTCCATGTTTGCAGGTTTGGTGGGTGAGCTGTACTATTAGCAGCAGTGCAGGTAGAGCTTTGAGCAAAATGATCTGTCAGATCCAGTTGGTCAACCAACACATGGGCCCCAAAGAAGTGTAAAGCTGATCCCTCCCCTGCAGCCTGGGGGCTGGGCTTGCAGACTTCCTACACTTGAACCAGAGTTATTTTCAGAGTGAAGTGCTTGAGCTTAGTGAGGCTTATGAAGGACATGCGAGGTGATAAAAATCTGTCTTCAAAACATCACTCTCCCAAAGCACGGCCTGTTGAAATACATATTCCATCTGTTAAAAATTTCAGCCGAAGTTTAAAGCTACACTTTATCACCCCTCTTTTATGTTTTTCACACAGTTAATAGGCAGTAATCAGCTGTATTGTTTATCGCAGCAGTTCTTCATCAGGTCATTCTCGCTTCCTTTCATTAAAATCCAGGTTTGAAGGAGAAGTGTGTGGACAGCCTTGTGTTTGAAACTCTCATCCCTAAACCCATGATGCAACATTACATCAGTCTTCTACTCAAACATCGCCGTCTCATCCTGTCTGGACCGAGTGGGACGGGAAAGTCCTACCTAGCTTCCCGGTTGGCCGAGTACCTGGTGGACCGCAGTGCTCGTGAAATCACAGACGGGATTGTAATCACTTTCAACATGCACCGGCAGTCATGCAAGGTAACAGAGACTGATGTTTTATTATGATCAATACGTTATTAAGGTTATTTGGCCTGACAGGGTGTCATTTTTACCATTGTTTTTTCCCAGGATCTACAGCTTTATCTTTCCAACTTGGCCAATCAAATAGATCGAGAAACCAGTTCATCAGAAATCCCATTGGTAGTTATTTTAGATGACATTCACGATCCAGTTTCCATCAGTGAACTTGTTAATGGTGCTCTAACCTGCAAATATCACAAATGGTAAAATTACACACACACACACACACAGACTGAAATCATACTTAGAGATTATGTTGAAATGGTCTTACATCTGTAACTTTGTTTGTGCATTTAGTCCCTACATTATTGGAACCAGCAATCAGCCAGTGAAGATGACGGCAAACCACAGCCTGCATCTAAGCTTCAGGTTGGTTTTAGATGAAAGCTTGATAAAGATAAAGAATATCCTTTTTATAATGTTATAGACTTGATTACCACATATATCAAGTCTGACATTATAACATTTTGGTCTTTACTTTTACTTGCATTTCACTTTGTGCAAAAATATCCCACTAGTTTTCATTGTGTGAAATATTTGTGCTCATGTTTTTTTGTTTGTGTTTCAGAATGGTGACCTTTTCCAACAACGTGGAACCAGCTAATGGCTTCCTCACACGGTATTTGCACCGGAAGCTCATGGAGTCGGAAGATGAAAGGAGCTTAACCAACGAAGACCTCATCAGGGTTTTAGACTGGGTTCCCAAACTGTGGTATCATTTGCACACCTTCCTTGAAAAGCACAGCACATCAGACTTTCTCATTGGTATGGAAAACACAAAAGAGAAAACCCCTATTATATCGTTTTCTTTGCCAATTATGTGTGTGATTTATATGTCTTCTCTTCTTTTTTTTACTTCTTTTCAGGCCCTTGCTTTTTCCTGTCTTGCCCAGTTTCAGTTGATGAATTTCGGTCTTGGTTCATTGATCTGTGGAACCACTCTATTATTCCATATCTGCAAGAAGGAGCAAAAGATGGTGTCAAGGTAAGATATCTTCACAAATGGGCCTTTTTCTGAAGTAGGATATTTAGCACTGGTGGAATCAGATATTTAGCACTGGTGAAATACATATTCCATGTGTTAAAAATTTCATATGCCTGCACTAGCACAGCAGGCATATGAAG
Source organism: Girardinus metallicus (assembly GCA_903067095.1). Taxonomy (NCBI): domain Eukaryota; kingdom Metazoa; phylum Chordata; class Actinopteri; order Cyprinodontiformes; family Poeciliidae; genus Girardinus; species Girardinus metallicus. The sequence goes on along the minus strand of CAEGAE010062556.1, from coordinate 6,233 downwards.
GAAGAGTATGCTAAATTAAATTATTTCAAGGTTATAAGCCCACCAATCTTTCAATCTATTAAAATGAGGTTGAAAAGAAAGACCTGGTAGATGCTGAATTCAATGGATTTGTTAGTAATCCAACTAAGATATACTATCTATTTTCCACTGATTAGAAGGAAAGCAGGCAAAAATAAACATGCATTACACTGAAAAAGCAAATGAAGCCCACTTGCTAATTTAGTGAGCTTGCAAATATCCGAAAAAAACAAATAGCAAATCCGTTTATTATTTGTGTAGATAATCCAAATATCTATGGATTATGTCATAATGCAGTGATATTCTTAAAGTTACTAATGGACACTGAGCACAAGTTCAAGTCATAGAAGAGAAACAAAACAAAATTCTTGAAAAGAAAATTAACCTAAATTAGATCAGTGTTGTAAAGCGTCTACTGGAAACAAAAACGGTTATTAATGGCAGTTCTGAATGTGTTGCCAGTCCACTGACCCAATTGGACAAACTTTCTTAACGGGTTCTTCTAAGTTTTCTCCTTCTGCCAGAATCTGTTTCCAGGAACGAAGTTATTGCATATAACTGATAATTTCTGCTGCTTTGATAAAATTGAGAACCACATCACCTTAGAGACCAATAACAACTGAATTACTATTCTAAGAAAAAAATAAATTTTCAGGCTTTCTGCATCCTGGTAATATGAGGAATCTTTTACTGCAGTGAAAGTACTGTCTCAATGCCAGGATCCACGCCAATGAGTAAAAGGACAGATTCACAGATTGGGCTGCCACGCAAATCAGTATTTTGATTTAAAGATAATCAAGAATTTATCATACAGTGAATGTCTACATTAACTATGCGTATTGACAGACATTGAGACAAAACCTTTTTTTGAACATAACGAAAAAACGATAAGACAACTTCATTTTGAAGCTTGTGATCATCACTGGAGTAGTTCGACCTGAAAGCTTCAGCAAGAACATTTTGAAGAGAGAGAGACCTGTAGTTTTTATAGATAAAAGTTGAAATCAGGTGTGTATGTGTGGGTTGACTTGGAACATAATTTGCTTCAGTCAGCCAGAACTGATAACAACTATTCCTAAGCCGAGTATTCCCTCAATTCAGTGTTATGCTTTTTATTGTGCTGTCCAGTGCTCCTCTTTATGAAACTGCAGCACTGCAGAGAACAGCAATAAACTAGACAAAGATGCAAAGAAACTGCTGAACAATGACATATAGTCATTAGGCTGCACAGAAAAAAACAGCAGATCCCAGAAATTAACTGCTATTTTTAAAGTCTTTGACCTCGTTCATGTCAGTACAGTTTGTCTTTTAGTGATGACTTCATGCCTTACATCGCATTTCTGGGTGTTTGCACCTCTTCAGGTTCATGGCCAGAAAGCAGTATGGGAGGACCCTGTAGAGTGGGTGAGGGGCACGTTGCCATGGCCGTCCGCCCAGCAGGACCAGGCGAAGCTATTCCATCTACCTCCTCCCAGCATCAGCTCTAGCAGCCCATGTCAGTCCAGTGAGGAGAGGCCTCACAAAGAAACTCCGCCCAGCTCTATGGAATCTGATCCTCTGGTAGGAAAGAATGTGCCATATTATAAATTTTGAGTCACTTTTTTGATATGGGTTCTTGTTTCTGAATTATTTCCGTTTTTTTGCAGATGGCAATGCTTCTGAAACTTCAAGAGGCTGCTAATTACATTGAATCTCCAGATAAAGAAGATCTGCCTAAGCTCTGAACAGACAACTCAGACTTAATGACCCAGCACTAAAGATTTGACTTAATTGTATGTGTTTCACTGTGTCTGAGCAGTGTATGATCTGGAAGAAATAGACTTTGGGAAATGATTTTGGAGAGAGTTTAACTATCTTTACCCTAGAGAGTGGATTAAACTTTACAATTTAGATTCAGATTATTAAAACACATGCATATATGAACACTGAAGCTCTAATAAATAGAAAGCTATATATAACAAGACTATGTATAACAATTTACCACCACATTTGCCCTCAATACTATTAGATTGGTGCTAACTGTTTACGCTGAAATCCATTGGTGTTTGCACCAAATCAGGGGATTCCTACAAAAACATGCACCGTCCATCCTGTTTTCTCCTTAAGTGCGTCCTGGGATAGTGAGTTCTCATCAAATGACTCTTACCTTAATAGCATTGACCTTGTTTTGGAAAAGAGTATGACAGCATTACAGGCACTACTGTTAAACGCTAAAGTCTTTGGTACATATCTACTGTATACAGAAAGCCTTTAAAGGCCAATTCTTAATACATATGCAATCCTGAACTTTACAACTCAGCAGGTGAAAAATGCCTTAACAGCAGAGATGTTCATGTCACCTCAACCTAAGCAGAGTTTACTGGTGCTTTCATCAATATTATTACAACTATTCAGTCAGGAATTCTTTATTTCCCCAGGCTCCTATATATTGTTATTTCCGTTGATCATTATAATTTTAGAATGAAAAGGATTAAACTTTACATTTTTTTGATTTCATAGGAAATGTTGCTGTCATACTCTTTTATATGAAACTGAGCTTAAATATCAGTGATGTGATTTAATTGCTCTGTGGCTGTACACACCACTTTTATGAAGCACTTAACAGAGTTTTATTTCATAGAAGACAAGCAGTGCCACTAAGGCTGCCATAAATATCAGGTATGAGATACTTACCACACAGGGATAACATAAGATAAGTACCACTGTTTGATCAAACCAAATGAGTGAATGCTTACTGAATCCAATTCAGATTGTAATTTATCTTCAAAAGAGCACATTTGTTTCAAATATTCCCCATGATATTGTGTATATAATGTGTACATGCAATCAGGCTGTGTTGCAGTTTATTTATCTGCATTAGTTGGTGCAAAAAATCTAATATACTGAACCAAATATTTTACTTTAACTTTGCATATTGACTGTCAACTTAGTTTAAGTTCAGCTATGAATGTTTATGAAACACTTAAGTGTACAATAGTATTATGTAGTAGGTGCTCTTCAAAGAAGCCTTATCAAAGTACTTCAAAACACGTTTAACAATGGCTGAGCAGAGCAACTCTAAAGCTGCACATGGTGAATTCATCCACCACAGTTGTTACACGTTACAAACTGAACAGTCTCTCACCAGTCACGCATATTAGTATTGGTTAGATTCGTATGATGTTTTAAAAAAAAAGGCCCCAAAATGTTTTAGGATTGTATTGCAGAGTAGGTTAGCAAAACGTTTGGTGTCATTTCTGTCAAACCAGAAATATGACCTTCCATGTTAAATAGCGTTGAAAACGTTCTGAAGTAACGTGAGACATTGTGTCGTGTGTACCCTTTTCAATGTCGTACAGTATTCCTCTGAGAATAATCTGGGTACGCGACACAGCAAAATAGTGTTATATAGACACAGATAAAAACTTTATTAGGTGCTCGATGTAGAATTGTGTAAAGAGGTCCTTTTGAAGTACATGAATTGTAGGATATATGGTTGTGCAATATCCATCATCCCAAACTGACCATTATTTTAGCTCATTGAATGTTGGACCACTTTAGTGACAGCAGGATAAGGAAGTGTAACCATTTAGATTGTGTTTCTGCTGCTTTGGCTGGTACAAATTATTTGATTGAACAGAAAACAATACCAGCTAGCCTCATTGCTGTAAATATTCCAGAAATGAAATGGCCAGTGGCCACACTCCAACCCATTTCTGCAGGTTGACTAAAGCCATCAGGTCCAGCTTTTCATCTCATTTTCTGGTTGTTGTGCCTGTTGCTCTGTATAAACTGTGATCTGTGTTTGCTTACTGGTGTATCAGGACTATGCAGCAACTTCTACTGGTGTCGGCAATTGCCAGAGGTCTTAACTTCACATGCAGTTGCTTCGAGCTCTCATCTGGTCTTTCCTAAGTTCCTGATTTGGATCAAAATGCATCACAAGAAAATAAGTGATAAAAGTTTGTTTCAGCCAGTCAGACATAGCCTTAAAGTAGTTGGAATTTAAAGACAGGGTTCAAAAGATAAAGGTAAGAATTGTAAGCTGTTTGATACATTTTATGTTTATGAATAACAAGAAGAAGAAGAAATGTAACTTAAGCTATGAATTGTCAAAGACAATTTGAGATCAAACCGAGCCTAAATCAGCTCTAAATCTGATTTCTTAGGCCATTACAGGTTGCTGAATAGTCATATTTTTGCAAAGCTTGTTGTGGACTAAACTAAGATTAAAAAAAAGTTATGCTGTTTGTAATGTCAGGATGTGCATATGTTAAGGGTTCATAGGTGTTGTAAATGCATGTAAACTTGCCGTGTGATGAGACAAAAAAGTTCACCTTACCATATACTTTAGGAAAAAAAATCATATTAGACATTTTCTTTTTTAAAATACTGAAAATTTGATATTTCTTTTTTTAAAATAATCCTTTGTAAAACTTGATTTATCTACTTTGTACAGGACATTGATGTAAAGACTGTAAATACAGTTGGTCAACATTCTGGATGCAGCAACAATCGTAGAGGTGGAAAAAGAATGCCTCCTATAGAAAAATATATTTCATCAGAGCTGGGTCCAATAGATGGATAAATGGTGCTCCTGAAGGCTTTCATCCACTCATCACTGTTTGTTGGCATTTAATAAAATACATGTCATATTTATTTCTTGTCCTAATGTGTGCATTTTGACTCCAAAAACATTATAGGAAAAGTACTTGGATAGATCTGATTTTATCTGCTAAATTTTAATTGCAGATAAAATTTATTTATATAGGATGTCTCTGAGATCTAAAATCTCATTTAGAAGAGAGATCTGTTTTCGTCTCTCTTCTAAATGAGAGAATGCATGTAAACTTTATCAGACATACTAATTGCAAAAGATGATGTCAAGAAAGATTTAAAGATGCTGATTCTCTTTTGACATGATGTTCTGAGTCATCCGTCATGTTTAGTATCTATTACATGCAGCTCATTAAAGGGGCGGCGACTTATGGTGCAGAGCGATATATAAGCCTTGTATCCCCCAGAGGAATGATGGCATTGGATACAGTCTAAAGGACTTAACTGAGTTGGGAATTCGCTGCGACCTCCAACATGCCGTCCAAGCCTGCCCCGATCAAGAAGGCGGCCAAGAAAGAACCAGAGAAAAAAGAGGAGGAAAAAGCCCCAGAGCCGGCTCCCGAACCCGCCCCGGAGCCTGCTGCCGTCGAGGAAGCCCCCGCTGAGGCAGCTCCAGCTGAGGGAGAGGCGCCTGCTGAGGGTAATGTTGTCAGCGGCGTTTCACCACGCTGCCTTATTCAGGACAAACTATAGTTTAAATGTGTTTTTTTTTGTCCGTGGAGGATTCTTGGACATTTTTATAAGAAGTTAAATTACTCGTAATATTTTTGTGCGGGTCTTGGTAAGATCTCCGTTACCTTTACTCACGTGTGAGGGCGCCTATGTTTTCTACTGAGAATTCCCATGCTTTTAAAATCAACCAGAGAGAATTGTAATAATTACACCTAAAGTGCCTTCTTTCATTGGCTTCCACGCATTTATGGAAATTAGCTGTTAAAGGCACATTATTTAAAAAGCATTCAGGTGAAGGACTTATTAAAACTTAGTTTGTTGCTCCTTTTTGTAAAACAATAAGACATTATTTAGATATATTTACTATAATCGAATCACTCTAAAATTTACTCCAGCTATACTGCTTTCACTAATAGAGCTGAGTTGCCGCTTCTGTTGCAACCTTTTTTTCTTTGATTGCTAAGCTTTACTGCATTATAAGCGATTTGATATCTATATTTACTTGTTACAGCCTATCACTTGTTTCTGGTACTTATGGCAAATTCGCCATATGGATGGCTATGCCAATTAGCTATATCCGATAGCGCCATACAGTTCTATAGGGTTCCATAAGTGCCCTAAAGTGGCCGAAATTATGATTTGTCAAATAAGATTGATTGGTCAACCTTAACCCTAACCAATCATCTTGACTAGAACAGTGTTAGATTCATTCACTAACTTTCAGAGTTAGGGTTTAGAGTTAAGATAAATTCATGATGTGCTGCAACACACCCCATGAAATAAGAGAATACACAGTGAAATATTACTATATAGTGTTCTGCATATGCATATGCTTATTTGTTAAATTGTTAAAACAAATACATGAATTTGTTTCTATTTAAATCTTGACAAATTTTACTGAATCGTATGTATATATATATATATATATATATATATATATATATATA
>CAEGAE010062552.1:0-7500 GCA_903067095.1 Girardinus metallicus | reverse complement strand
AGAGAGAGAAGGCCTCTGTGGGAGAATGTGACCCCCCCCCCCCCAACACACACACACACACACCACCTCTCTCTCTGAACACTGTACACTCTAAGTGAATCTGACTGCAATTATTTTCTTCTTTTCTCCTGGCAGACAATCTTTTGCACTCTCCTCTGAGAAGACAGAAGTATCTGTTTGATGTCTCAACCCTATCCGAGAAAGAGGAGCTGGTCGGAGCCGAATTAAGGATATTTAGGAAACCCTTGGGGGCCCCTCGGGCGGCGGGGCCCTTCCACCTCCAGCTCTACTCGTGTCGCTCCGACAAGCCGCTGGACTCCAGGTCTCTGGACGCCGCGGACTCCGCCGACGCGGGTGGCTGGGAGGTTCTGGACGTGTGGGACGCGTTTCAGACGCAGCGCCAGCACAGGAGCCAGCTCTGCTTCCAGCTCCGCGCCGCGCACGGAAAGTCCGACGCCGAGGTGGACCTGAGGCGGCTGGGCCTGGACAGGAGCGGCCGCGGGCAGCAGGAGAAGGCCATCCTGGTGGCCTACACCCGCTCCAGGAAGAGGGAGAACCTGTTCAACGAGATGAAAGAGAAGATCAAGTCGCGGCGGTCGGCCGAGGAGAGGCCGGCGAGGGGCGAGGGGCTGGGCGAGGGCCCCCCGCGGCGGCGCCGGAGGACGGCGCCGAACAACCGGCACGGGAAGCGGCACGGGAAGAAGTCCAAGTACAGGTGCAGCAAAAAGGCCCTGCACGTGAACTTCAAGGAGCTGGGCTGGGACGACTGGATCATCGCCCCGCTGGGCTACGAGGCCTACCACTGCGAGGGCGTGTGCGACTTCCCGCTGCGCTCCCACCTGGAGCCCACCAACCACGCCATCATCCAGACCCTCATGAACTCCATGGACCCCAACAGCACCCCGCCCAGCTGCTGCGTGCCCACCAAGCTCAGCCCCATCAGCATCCTGTTCACGGACTCGGGCAACAACGTGGTGTACAAGCAGTACGAGGAGATGGTGGTGGAGCAGTGCGGCTGCAGGTAGCGGCGCGTTGGTGTGACAAATACAGCGACGGAGGAAAAACGAAAAGACAGATTTTGTTCAAACCGAAGTGCTGACGGCTCCGTGGACGTGAACAGATCAGCTCCTCGCAGGGCCTGGAGCGTTTTAATCCAAATGACGGGATGCGCTCACAGGAAGCTCCCCTCCCTCCACCTCCACCTCCACCCCACTTCATTTTTATTTATTCAAACTGAGTAACACTAAAAGCGTCCAGCACATTTATTCTCGTCCACGCAGAGACCTTTTTTTTTGTTTGTTTTTTTTGTTGTTTTTTTTTTTTCTTTTAAATCCGTATCAGGCGGAATGTCCAGGAGGCTTTGGCGCAAAACAGCGAATAGACGCAGTGCGCGCTCTGCATGGCTGCGGGCCAGAAAGGAGCCTGTATATCTGGGAGAGCCGCGCCTGATCGGGACGTTTTGGGGTCGTCCCTCCACCCCCAACACACACACATACACACACACACACACACACACACACACTCCCTAACCGGAGACATTACAGGCTCCGGATAGAACCTGCTTTCACCAAATAAATGAATGAATGAAAATAAAAGAGGAAAAAAAAAGAAATCAGTAGAAACATGAGGTGAATGTCTAACGTACCAAACACAGAAACGTGGATCTGTATGTGAGGAGATAAAGATGGTGGTTGTGATGCCTTCAAGAGATTTATTTTATTTTATTTTATTTGCCTCGAAAGGACCCAGATAAGATCTGTGCCTCTCCTGGGACCTGACGCATGGAAACGATTTTTTTTTTTTTGGAAAAGCACACATAAGTGGGGCGGATTTTTTTTATTTTATTTTATTTTATTTTTTGTCGCTTAAAAGTCTGCATCTTTACGCAATGCACTTCCACGACTTCCTGCGCCATGCACGGACAAGTGGTTCAGCGAGAGAGAGAAAGAGAGAGAGGAGAGAGAGGAGAGAGAGAGAGAGAGAGAGAAAATAAAAAAAATAAATAAAAGACTCGCCAATCGAGACTATATTTAAATGCACATTAGCTTTGAATGCACTGCTGTTCATTATTTTTTTCCCCTGTCTTTATCTCTGAGCTGTAAATATTTTGTACAGTCGAAAGAAAAAAAAACTTTACAAAGTGCTGCGAATGAAGAGACGCTCGAAAGGCGTTTCTTTTGTAAATGTAAAAAAAAGAGAAAAACTGCACTCAAATCGGTAAAACAAAATGTCTATTCTATAATTATTTTATTATTTGTGATGTACAGAGTTCCATGATAATCATATATTTCTTACGTCGTAAAAAAAAAAGAGTAATTTAAGGTGTCTTCGATATTTTTTTTGCAGAGGGCGGAAAGTACTATTATTAATATCTATCTACCTCATTATTGCATATAGGATCTGAGTTTGAGGTGCATTCAGTTAAAGTGTAAAGAGCTTTTACAATGATATATATATGAGATCATTTATATAACATATATTACTGGATACTACTCCACACCATTACTGTACAAATAAAATTCCAAACAAAGTCTGGAATTTCTGGTGAGTTCTGCCTTTTTGTGTTTATTTCACTCGGTTTATGTTCGGAAATTTGGACATCAAACGAATGTCTTCAAAAACTTGTTCGCATTTTGTCACGATGCGACCACACACTTCATTGGGTTTTATTTGGGGGTTTTGTGAGACAGACCGACACAAAGCGAAACCGCAAATGAAATTATTGCGTGTTTTCTCGCATATTTCACAAATGATAAAACTGAAAAGTTTGGCATCGAGCCCCCAATGAGTCAGTGCCCACGTAGAATGACTTTTGCAGCCGAAAGTCGTTTGGGATATGCTTCACCCGGCTCCATAACACCGAAGGCTCATTGTTTTCTGAAAGCTCCTCCGGCTCGGTTAGTTTGGATGCAGATTCTTCATTGGATTTCGGTTTGCGCCGATGTTGGAGGGATTGTAAACAGTGACGGGGTTTTATGCGGGCAACCGTTAGAGACAGGGCGGGAGGTTGGGGCCGCGAGGACAGTCTAACAACAATACAATGTATCTGTAAATTGTGCATTGAACAAGGTTTCTATCGCTTTCATGCGTATGAAGTCAAGTAGAACTGCGCGTTTTGAAATTACTGTAACATATTGGCTCAAGGTAAACACGCCGAATTCGAGAAAGAAAAAAAAAACAACATTTTTTCCATAAAATGTTTTTGCGCCTGGATGAGGTGGATTTTATCGAAGCAGATGCATTTTGCAATACTGCAATGGAAACACTTGTTTCGCGTCACACCAGTCACACGATCAACAGCCGGATGTTACTACTAGAGGTGGGCGATACTGGGAATTTTGGCATCGATCCAATACTTGATATTGGATCGATGCCAATACTTGGCATCGATCCAATACCAAGTAAACGTGGGGCCAGTATCGCTGATATCAATATGGCGATACGTGACAAGAAAATACTTTAGAGGGCTGACAAGCCATAATACAACAAAATGAACATTTCACGACAAATAAACTGTTTTAAACTTATTCTGTTTCTCGAGTTGAACAATACAAGAAAGTATTGCAAATTTATTCCCTTGAGTGCACTTCTGGTTTTAAACAAAAATAAAATTAGCAAATGAAAATTACATTAAGAAAGAATACGGTCTCCCCTGTTTGGCTGGTGGAGGGCGGAGCAGCTCAAACAGGCACAGAGGAGACTTTGATGAATCAGTCTGTGCAGGTCTGAGAGACAAAGAGCTTGAGTATCGATCTTTTTACGAGTATCGTTCAATATCAATACCAGCATTGGTATCAACATTATTGATACTAGGATCGATCCCCCCACCTCTAGTTACTTCTGTTGAAAACCAGGAAGAAGACAAAAGGAAGTAGTAGGAGGATTACGTTGTTTTTTTTTTTGGTTTTCCAGACAATGTGTTTACCTGACTCCACCACACCTCTCACAGCATTTCACATAAATGCGCTTGTATCCACCGATGGCTGATAGATGATGAATAAATTATGATTATATGTCATGTAACTGTTTACTTTCGTTGCTGTGAGGGTGCCATTCATGCAAGAGTCACGAGGACATTTTGATGTAAATCTTTCCTCTGTAGCTCTGGTTGATATTTAGGGTCTTTCTCCTTCTGAAAGCTGAACCTCTTGTTCTGGTCTCAGGTTTTTCTGGAGCAGCGAACAGGTTTTCTTCCAGGAATCCTCTGTATTTAGCTCCTTCTATCTTCCTATCAAACAAGACCATCTTCCCTGTAGACCCTGGAGAAAAACTATCCCCACAGAATCATACAGCCATGACCATGTATCACCTTAGGGATGGTGTTTTCATTTGATGTGGAGTACTATTTTCACCTGTTTTAAATCTTATCAGCCCCTAAATAAAACAAGTAAACAACAAAGCCTTCTGGTTTCAGATGCTGATTAAGCTGCATATTATCAGTGATAAGAATGGTAGATAAGTACCTATACTAGGAGGTACAGGAGACTCAGTCTGAAACTAATGCATGGGACTGATAACTGCTAATCGTGGCCATTTAATGTGCTGATAACATTGAAAGCGGGGGCTATTCTTACTATGTTTGCGTGTAGGACAAAAATGTTTAAGTTTTTCGTCTTCACCTTCCACATGTTCTCCTTCATGCACATATTTGCTGTGTCGGCTTAGATGGTGCAAAATGAACTGCTTTTAAACCTCTCCACAACTTTCTGTTTGCCGTGCTCCTTCCTGATGCTACACTGCTCCAGATTTGGATTTGGAAGAGGTTAAATTCTAATTCTAATGAAACGCATGAAAGTTTGTGTATAACACAAACATTCAGTGTTGTTGCATTCTCACTGCAACGACACTAAATGATTTAATTTTCATGTAGTTTCTAGTGCAAATCTCTTAGTACACTTGAGATTTGCACTAGAAATCTCACTACAGTTGACACTTTATTTGACGGGTGTGCATAAGACTGACCTGACACTGTCATAAATATGACTTAACACGTGTCATGAACATGAAAAGGTCTTTATGGATGTTTATGACCGTTGTCATTTGGTAAATAATGACACTTTTAATACAAAGTTGCTTTAAAAGTTGCATTAAAAGTCAATTTAAAGTACCATCTTCACATTAAAGTATCACTATTAACCAAATAATGACGCAGCCGTTGCACAGCTCCACCTGGTGTTTGCTAATTGCTGCTGGCTAGTCTGCAGGAGCTGAGTGGAGTGTTGTGGTGGAGGGGTGAGCTGTGAGATGGAAGCTACGCCTCAGAGGTGGCGCTATTCTACTGCAAGTTTTGCACAGTCGAATGGTTGCCATGGAGATTAAAGGATTTCTCAAACAAGCATGAAAGAATCGAAGCAACACTCCAAATATGTTTTTTTCATGAGGAAATAACATTATAACATGATGTAAAGCCCAAATGTTACATAATGTTGATAAAAAAAAGTAACAATCGATTTTTTCATTGATAACATGAAAAAAATATTCTGCTATAAGGAAAACAGTCTGCCAGTGGATCAAGTACTTTATATCTATATTCAAGAATAACTGACTTAAATCAAGTTCCTATATCTTGCGGAAGAGTTACTTTTTAAGTTAGTTTTGTCTTATTTATTATTATTTGCGCAATACCAGTGTTTTCGCAGCGCTCCTAAATAGATCCACATTGCGTCTGCCCTGGGATCAGACTCATCCTGTTGTCACCCCTTAGCAAATGCGGTCTCATCATGGCCCAACAAATGCAATTAGGTAGCCCCTGGATGTTTCAGGGACCTCGGCTGAGGAAACCGCATCAACATATGGTGTCCATCGGACCCGGGGAGGAAATACACAGGACTGACTGTCACTGATACGGCACCGAGCGCAGAAACCCTGACTCTTTCCCAATGAATCCAACCCGGCTGGGTCAAGTTTACTTAACACTTTAATGCTTCCCAATCTGGAGATGAAAACAACACAAAACTGGGGGGTTGTGAAGGGAGGGGGTGTTTGGGGTTGGGAATGGGGGGCTTGGTGGGGGCAGGGGAGTGGGGTGATTTCCCCATAAAAGCAGCGACCTTGGCCTGGAAGCAATTAGGAAATTGCTTTGATATGTTATATGCTGTCCAGACTCTTGTACAGTATCATGTCACTGCTCACGTGTTTGTTAGAGGAGGGGAAGCAGAAGATGCTCAGTGCACACTTTAGTAGTCCGTTCATATAACAACCCTCACCTTCCAACAGATTCCTGTCAGAGTCGGAGGAACGGAGCCGACTCTTTATTATTCAGCAATGCGGCGATGTCACCTCAGCAGGCTTCCAAGCAAGCGGCAAACGAGTGGAGTAAACCTTTGCTTTAAGATTTATTTTTATTTGACAAGCTCGCCGCTCTGCTGGGCACTGGCCTGGAGGTGAGGCTGCGTGTTAAGGGAACAGTTAAATGGTGATGAAAAGGAAAGGAATGCTTTGTTTACGGCTTCAATCCCTCACTCTTAAGCCGAATGTTCCAATAAAGTACTTCATCGCGGCTCCCTTATTGTCCCTTCGTACACACTGAGACAGAGTCAGAGAGAGAGGAGGCGAAAAAAAGTGTTTATTTGAAGCGAGGCCCTAATATATATTAGTCCAGAGTTAACCAAAACTGGTAACCAGAGGGGTCCTTTTCATCAGGAACAGGGAGAAATGTGGGGAATGTATAACACAAATAGTCGTGACACCCCACATCTGTGTGTGGAGGCTGCTATTCAGAGGAACTGTAGAAGCTGCTCCAAAGCGTGGATCTACGGAGCGGTGGAAAATATTTGCCCCTTTCCAGATTTCTTTGTTTTTGCTTCTGTCACCCCGAAATGTTTCAGATGATCAAACTAAATTACACACCAGACAAAGGATGGATTGAGACTACGTAGAATTCAGTTTTGAAGTCATTATTTTTATTCAGTGTGGGGAAGGGGGAAGCTGTCCAAAGCAGCCCGGACATAAAAGTAACAAATTATTTGTGAGTTACCAAGTTGCTAAAGGAGTGGCATTATGTAAAATTGACTTCTTTGAGCTTTACATCATGTTCTAATGTTATTCTTTCATAGCAAACATGCTTGCAGGGTTGCCTTGATTCTTTCATGCATGTTTGAGAAATCCTTTTTTCTCCAATGGCAACCTTTCAGCTGAGGAGAACGCCTGACAGGACCTAGCGCCGCCTTCGAGGATGAAACTCCTCCTCTGAGCTGCAGATTTCGAGCTTCCGTCTCAGAGAGCAGCCCTCTCCCATGACTCCTCAACTCAGCTCCTTCAGACTAGCCAGCAGCAATTAGCAAACACCTGGTGGAACTGCACATCAACTGAGCTCATTACATGAGCTACTTCTCAGTGAAACGCTGGTAAAAAAAGAAAAAAGAAAAACAAAAACTTTGGAAAAAGGTTAATAGAGCAGCAATGTTGTGGCGACTTCCTGAAGGCAGAGTATCGAATCAGCAGGAGCTTTTTAAGAGACAAAGGCCCAATTTCAAGAAATTAAATTACAGAGTCAAATAT
>CAEGAE010062542.1:0-39954 GCA_903067095.1 Girardinus metallicus | reverse complement strand
TATATATATATATATATATATATATATATACTGACGTTGCTGTTGATTTTCATGCCTTGGCCATTTCTTATATTTGTCTTGATGATTAACACGGAAGTGGGACGATGAATGACAGTTTCAGCATCTTTATATTGCAGTGACGTCTGTTCCCCTGGCTTTAAATGAAAGTGTGTTGAGAAAAGCCAAGAAAATGTTTTAAAATCAGGATTGAACTGAATTGAATTGATATTCCAAATAATTTCAAGGTCTCTAGTTTTCTTTCATTGCTTCATTCCTTATCAGGGTATTGCCACCTTGACTTTGAACATCTAAATAACATAATAGAGAATGCAGATGTATTTTTGCTTTTCCCACCACAATTATAAAAAACAGTGTCTTATACATTTAAAATTAACTTTTTTAATGTAAAATGAAGTGCATCATTTTGCAAAATAGCCTTAGGTATTCACACCTTATGAACTTTATCACACCCATTTCAGCAAATCAAGCAAAGGGTTGTAGGTTTTCTTTTACCCTATTTACTTTATACTGTGTATGCTTTATGGAAGTACTGGAGATCTGGGTCCTATCACCTCAAGCTCAATAGTGTAGACAAGGTAAATGAGTCTGCATTATTTTACTCTGTTTCACAGGGACAGAAAACCGCATAATGCACTCACATCTGAACATGCAACAGCAGTGACTGCTCAACCTGCACAGGATTTGCTTCACAGTGAAGAATTACTCTAAAGGATTCCAAATCTCAGCCAGGATGACAACCACCTTTATTGAATATCTTAAAATTTGTGTGACAGGAGATGAATATCTGAACCGTCCTATTCATTTTAAGTGTATATATGTGAAATGAAACCGCATATAGTTTGGATGATGGAAAGAAATAGCCTCAGATAGTTTTTGAAGGATGAATGCCACATTTTATCCAGCTGCGCACAACGTGTCAAGAAATCTGGATTTTGAACATTTTCCATACCCCTAAGGACATTTTAAATTCACCAAGCCTTAAAGTCGAAAATGAAGGTTTGAAGTGTGGAGGCATTTTTCATCTCCTGCTGAAGCTTTAAAGATACATCCTTTGAGATCTGGTGGAGATAATTTTGTTTACTCAACGTTCTAAGAGAAGCCTTAGAATACAGAGGGACAAAAGTGCTTGTACAGTCAGCAGAGGCAAATCAATAAGGGAATATAGACTTTGTTTTTTGTCTCCTAACTAAGTTACTAACTCATTATTCTGTATCAGCTCATTGAATCTCTGCTGCCAAAATGGGTTTGTTTACAGGAAAGTCACCGCTGACAGATGTGAAAGGCATTTAATAAGCAATCTAGCTGTCATAATATTCCTGCAGGAAAAAAGTTGGAGACAATACAATTTTTAACTTCATGTGTTGTTATTGTTTTTGTTGGTCATGTGGTCACAGATCTGACCAGCTGTAAGCAATTCAGTTTTGGAGTGACAATTATTATTTGGCAGGAAAGACCACAATGAAATAAATACATGAAAAGATGCATTTATTTCATTGCCAGTTTTTGCTATCTTGGCTATATCTGGATTCCTTAAACAAAGAGTTTACTGTTAGATTTAGTTCTGAAGTATTCACAGGGATCGCGTAACTCAATAGTTGGGAAGCTTTTTTGCCTGAACCCTGGATGTTTGTATGCCTTTGTTGCAGGCATACTGGGTGTATTTAACAAGGCTCTACTTTATGAAATTCTATGTAAAGTTTTTCACTGTAATTTACCTGATTTACAATGGTTGAGAAATGCAGTTCTGCTACAATACTTAAAAAGATGATTCAGATTGTGTTTATTTGACAATTCTTTTCCGTATTGGAAACTCTGGTAGGAGTTTCCAATACTGAAAAGGTGCTTCATGTTGAGATGAAGCACTGTATATTTTTATTGTTTTGAACCACCGCTAAAAACATGTTGCTTTTTTGCCATGAATTAGGAATTTAAGAAAGTGTCCTATTGTTATATTTAGCACCTAATTTGACTAGTAAGATCACATTCAGAATGCCCTGCAAACTTCTGGTTAAATTTCAGATGCATATTGTGAGAATATACAACTCTATGCTTTAACGAAGATGACAACACTAGTTACCTAAGACATAAGAAAACTCATAAAAAGAATTATAATACACGGGACACTTATGTGAAGACTTGCAGTCTAAACAAACCAGTATCACAAAGCAGCGCCATGTAAAAAAATTATACGTATAGCGACATGTTTATTGTTCTGTATCATTAAAGTTTAAGACTAATAAAATGTCCTCTGGAGTAACTTTTTCTTGAAAAGATCTTGAACTCGAGAGATCGATTCTAAAGCCAAAACAAGTGTCTAACTTTTCTGCATAAAATTGTCAAATCAGGGACACGTTTAGGAATTTGCTGTATAATTTCTGGCTTTAAACTGGCCTGATTGTTTGCTGGTAAACTTGCACATTTCTTGAACTTTGCCTCAATGCCTTAGACTGAGATGAAGAATCGTTAAGAAAGACGAGCTTTTTTTTTGTTGGACTTTACTTCCTGTCATCCTGGCTTAATGTGCACCACTTGGTGCTGAGTGATTTGAAGCTTTTAGCATTGTGCAGTAAAATCTGAATTTACAACTGAAGGATATAAATTAAGAAAGTAATTGTGGCGCTGTAAGTTCTATGTTGTGATAATCTTATTTTTATAGCATGGACCAGTATTATTGTAAATAAAAAGTATTGGCCTGGTAACTTTAAAAGACACGTAGAGAAGGAAATGTTTTTTTCCGTTTTCATTTTTCTTCTCTTACACCCACATACGTCATTGCACTCCATTTTTTTTATGAGACAACACAGTCAGACACTAAAATTCCTCGTAATTGTCATTCTTACACTTGGTAATTGGCATTCTAACACCTTGGAGGTGAAGAACAGACACCCAGCCCTCATGACCCTTCCATAACCACACTTACTCCTCACGCTTCGCTGAGCCCATCCTCAGCATGAGGTGTGTGCATGTGCAGACAAAGACAGAAAGCCAGAAATAAAAATGGAGAGAAGAGATATGATCTGTCCATCAGCGGCTTTGTCGGAGCATCTTTCATCTTGGTGTGTTTCTCCGGCTGCTCACTCCACTGAGCACTCAATCACCGGAAATAGCTTTTGTGAATTGTTGTTTCGGACTTTGGAGTGTGTGATTCAGGTTGTATTGACAGATGTGTTGCAGGGTTACCCGTGAGGAAGCGGGAAAGCACAGAGAGTGCATTAACACCAGCGTCAAGTGCGCTGTTCCAAATTCCTCCAGGTCTTCAAACATGTGCATGAAGTGAAGCTTTCGTGAGCTCATGCTTTAAATTTTTCAGGAGCTCAATGCTTGCTAACCTAACCTCAGAGTGACCTTGCTGATGTCAGTCCTCTTGGGCTGCCATGACCCACCTTCAGTTTTTTTCTTCCCGACAAGCCTGCAGAATGTCTCAGCTGATGATTGTATGAGGGGATTGGAACTTAATCACAGAACCAACATTGAAAGGTTTTAGCGGTTGTGTAGCTGAGTAGTCCCAGTAGGCTCCATTTATGTTAGGAATGGTTTAGAGACAATGTTTTGTGCTTCTGTTGTGGTTTGTAGAGCCATCGTTTAAGTCACTAACAAGCCAATGAAAACACTTTTCATGTAGACATTATTCCCTTTTTAATTTAGCAGCGGTTGGATTGATGTTTAATTTGTAGTTGCCTCTTTTTATGGGAACTAATTGCCACAACATTGTCTCAAATACGTGGAGAAGTGAAAAGACGTATTGGTACCACAAGTAAAGATGCTGTAAAAGCTTTTAAATGTGTTATTTTTTTATCTTTAATTGCAGAAGCTTTCCAAAGAAACATTTAGAAAAAAACTATCCTTATTGTGACTTTGTAAAAAAAATATATATTTTTTTCCCTTTAATCACTGGTGCTACAGTTAATTAGTACATCTAATATTGTCTGTAAATATAACATGTAAATAAGTTATACTTTAGTTTCCTCAGTATCTAAATATGACACAGAATCTGACATGATACCAGCTGTGGGCAACATGGGTAATTGCCCTGGGCATTAGAATTTGATACTGAATGAGTTTTGTTTTGCTTTTTTGCATATGTTGTCAATGTGGAGTTGACAATCCCTCAATCTCCCGTTCAGGAGGGATTGCTTTGTGTTTCAAAGTTTACACAGGGTTTAGTGCAGGCTGGCTTGCTTTTTTATAAAAGTCCCTCAGCACTAACTTTAGCTACACTCAACCAGATAATTTTAACAATTTAGATCTTCACAAACAAATGCTCATCCAGGACAACTGATGCAAGAACCACCACTCTGTGGCACAGACTCATTTTCTTTAACCTCTGGTCAAAATGGGCAAGACATTTAAATGAGACAGATGTGTGTTGAGTCAGGAGATGGCTGGTTGGATCTGGAGCAAAACATAGGAAACCAGTTCAAGCTTAGTGTTGAGTATGGTTGAGGAGCTGAGATGGTGTGGGTGTGTTTCTCTTCCAAACCTGGTTAACTTGTCACAACGTTCATGATGCCTTGCTATGACATTAATTTTTGGTATTAAAAAATATTGTGTCATTTACTATAGCACTGAAATGTACAGAGCCCAATAGGGGACATGGATGATTTTTTTTTTTTAATTTTGCGTTAGCTTGCTATACTTTTGCGTTTAAGGAGCCGTTTTCATGCACTGTTCCATCTCAACCTTAATAAAACAGATATAAACATGCAAAACATGCACCAAAGAGTTAAGGGTATATAAATATGTTTTTACTGAGGCTCTTTAAATGTGTATAAAATTTAATATTTTAATTTGACATTTATGACTGTATACAAAATAGACCAGTAAGCATATTGTGAGGGAATGCGAAAGTATTGCAAAGGAATGGAAAATAAATATTTTTTGATATGAAGTCAGCATTCTTCCATAGCCAAAACCTGTGCGGTGTACTGAAGGGAAAATACAAAAAAATATAAAAAATTGGGAAGGCCAACAATTGTCATTACAGTGAACTTCTATAAACAAAAACACCTAAAAGTCAGATTTTTCTTTCCAGCCAGCGGTTAAATATAGTAAATTTGGAGGTTAGATTTATTTACTTTCTGTGTAAGACTGTGCTGCTGCGCTGAAAGAGGACTTTTTACAGTTTTTTTTTTTTCACAGAGACATATCTTCACTTGGGATTTCATAAGAGAGCGATGTATCTACAGACAGAAAGGATCATATATTACTTAAAACAATAAACACATGCTGGAGCTGTGGCCTGTGGATGATGTCCCCATGGAGAACCCTCTACAACATCCCTCTGAAATCCTCACGTCATACCAGATCAGAGTTAAAAAAACGGAGAGTGAAAGGAGAAGGAGCGGGGGTGGAGTGGAGAGTCTGCATTTTACATTCAGCCCCCCTCCTTCCCGCCAGTCATCCATTTAACCCTGCCACCGCGCCTGGTGCAATATTAATGCCTTTAAACGCAGATGAGGTGAAAATGTGTCTGAGGGAGCAGATCCCTGTGGGGAGGGCAGCTGCACACATGCACAGGGTCAGGAACACACACGTTCACTTTACAGTACAGGGCCTTTGATATTTAAACACATTGTCCATTTACATTCAGAAGGCCTTTCCAGCCAGATGTTACCTTTGTACTGTACATGATCTATTCGGCAGCCTTCCAGGCTCTTTTCCTGTGGTTCGAAACTGAAACAGGCTTATCAGAGATTTGTGGATCAAAGTGTGTTTATTTGAAACCCTAAACCAACTCAAATGCAGACTATTCCACCAAATACCTCTCTGTGTGGAATGTTGATCTGAAGTAGGAAGAGTCGGGTGAGAGGTGAACAGTGAGGGCAGGAAATCAATTCAGTACCGTGTTACCTGAATAATGAATAAGGCACTGTCTCCAGAGGTTAGAGGGGTGTATTTGGACAGTGCAGGAAGATGTGGAGATGTGTATTTTTAAGAAATGAATTGCAGTTGCTTTTGTGTGTTAGCACATTTAAACTAAATCTGCTTGATGCAAACACTTACAAGTACAAGTAGCCCTTGTAGAAGAATCAAGAAATATTTTTATATGGGGACATAAGTAACTTCTATGAATTTTTGGTTTTCAATATTGTTTCAATCTCACAGGAAATTAAATTAAAATAAGCAGAAAAAAAACAGTTTTGTGCCTATGACTTTGTGCTGAAAACATGCACTGCCACCACAGACACAATGATGACATAAACTCAATAAACTCCTTGTTTTTGTACATATGTAATTCCTCGCTTAATTTCAGTACTTTGATAAGCTACAGAAGTCCAGAAGTGGAAGCAAGCATGATAAAGAGAAAATGTTAAAAATGAAGTCCTTCTTTAGTTGTTCTGTGGATTCACACTCTTAAAGCATTTGATCACTATTATTTCAGTAAGGGTTTTCTTGTGACAATACATTCTTCTATGTGCTGTTTAAGTGCATATAAAACCTTTATTTCGTTTTCTTTCATATAGCTTGAAATAAGCCAATCAATCAATCAATCAATTGAAAGAAATGTCTTTTTCTGGCCTGTTTGGTAGTTGGATGGACTTAATAAAAAAAGTATTTAAACTTAAACAGCTTTTGATCAAAGCTGACAGAGGGCTTGTATCTTTAGGACATTTCTCAACACAAAACAAATACATTAAATGTTTTTCAATACATTAACATTCATAAAGTTATTCCTTGCTTTGTTGGTTGTTAGCAGTCCTACAACATACTGGTGTAGATCAGAATTGTATTTGTTTCAAAGTGGTAATAAGACATACTTCAGGTCCTATAAACCTTGATACCTGTGGGAAAGGGTAGTTCCCCCACTTTTGCAAAGAAAGCAACAATCACACTTCCTGTAAATGTGGCCATGTTTTCTTGGATACAAAACTGTAAGCAGGATGACCTCCGCAGCACAGCACTTTAGGGAGTAGTTTAACACATTACTTTTGTGCCACACCTTTTAGCCCATATCAACACCTAACCTTTAGATAACCCCAGCAGACTGGTTAAGAGTCCCACATTGCTGCTGATTCTTGACAACGTGGCCACAAGCTACCCACTAGATGAGCTTTCTATATTCTCCAACCCAAACTCAGCTGCTCCAGCAACAGCTGGTGCTCACAGTAATTTTATATTCTGTTTTATTCTGTGAAGAAGCCCGTCGGAGGCATCTGACGGGCGGATGGAAGTGCAACCGTGTTTGTGAGGGGAGAAAGGAAGTGCCAAGCAACAGAACAAGCATCTACAGGGAGAGTGAGCTCAAAACAACTTTGTAAAGGGCAAGGCGTTATTCCGTAGCCCTTAGATCCACGGAGGCTCTGTGAATTTCAAGGAGCCCTTTCCTGTCACCATCACCCTTGGCTTGGCTTTTAAGGGGGAGATATGTTATTGACACATTTGTGCAAAAAAAAGAGAGAAAAAAGTGGCAGATTCAGTCATGCAAGTGAAATTTTAAAGATTTGAACTTCTGACACCTCAGGGTGTGTGGGTGGAATTTGGGAAAAAATCTCATATGGGTGGGGACCTCTACACTGGCGATGCCACTGTACTGGATGAAGTCATCTTTTTAATTGTGCTGCAGCTCGCTGGCCTAGGTTTCCAGGCATCTGGAAAAGATAGCATTTAGACCATTTTGACCTCTTTACTATAATACAACGTCAATATTGGAATTTGTCCTGCTATAACTAAGGGCTGGGCGATAAATCAGTTTTATCAATAAATCCAATTTTCTGTTCAGGAATATTTAATGTGAGAAAAATCTTCATTTTTTTATTCTTTTAACCAATTCACTCTTTGGGTTTTTATAGTTTTCAGAGTGATGTCATCTCTCTCACAGTCCATCATCTTGTTTTACAAACATGTTCTTCAGCTTGAATTTACTTTGAATTCAGTTCAACTCCCAGAATGCAAGACTGAAGTAAAAGAAAACGTTTTTGAAAATATTATTTAGTCATTTTGTAATTTATTTTAAGAATAGAAAATGATGGGAAACAAATTCCTCACTTTATACCAAATTGTAAACCGGATTTGGTATAAAGAAATTTAATTTTTTTAATATAAGCCATATCACCCAACCTCTGACTTTAAGTGACAAACTAACACCAAGTAATTTATAATTTCCCATTTATTTTGATACTCCACTGCAACAACTTACCTGTGCCTACCTTTTCCTCTAATAAGGCCTTGGAGGTTTCTTAGAGAACATTAGTGAATAAACACCATTTTGAAGGCTAAAGAACAAATCAGACAGATCAAGTATATAATGTGAAGAAGTTTAAAGCAGGTTTGCCATGAAACTTTGAAAAATCTGATCCACAGTCAATGTTTCCAACAACAACAATAACTAGTCATTATCACCATTGGGCAAAACAGAGACACATAAAGGATTCATGCACACACTCAGAACTAAGTGCAGTTTACTTTGCACAATCATATTTTGGACTGTGGGAGGAAGCCAGAGTAGCCTCATTGCTTTAATATTAGGCTCCCTCAAAGATTTGGTCTTGACTTAGTTTTCTGACTTGATCTTCTTGACTACAACACTACTTGAAGCTGTAACTGCAAAACAAAGTACTGCATAAAGTGGCTAAATATAAATACACACTAAATCTTTAAGATTTTAGAGTATAAAACATTTTGAAAACCATGCACCCCCTTCCTTCTACTTGACAATAAAGCAATACCTTGTGTTGGTCTTTCATGTAAATTCTCCTGAAAATAAATAAAAGTTTACAATTATGAAATAATAGAAATAAAAGTGAAGCTATTGTGTTTTGTTTAAGCTTAGAACTGATGCATGCACAGAGGTCTTGTCATATTTCCTGCACTGGCTGTGGTGATCTGGCTAATATTATCTCTTAATATTTGATGTTCTCACAGGAGCTTTATGTGTACTTTTCATCACTGTCTGCCCACTTCTGCTTTGCTTGCTGTTTCTCAGGTCAACGATTGTAAAGAGACATTAGACTGCTTAAAGAAATAGATGGTTCCATATAATCTGCTTATATCATTGATTTATCTTTTTATTCAATTGTCTTTCCTTTTGTAACCCTACTCCAGGCTATATCTCTTCATAGCACAATGGTGCTGCACCCTAGCATATGTTTATTGACAAGCTCTACATATGCCATTATCAGTCGGCAGGTATTTTCACGACAAGGTATCAAAAAGAGTTTTATTACTGTCTATGTCTGATGCCGCCGGGAATCCCTAGTTTCATGGAAAGTTGTCAAAAATCAGAATATAGTCTTATTTTCCTCTCCGAGATCCCAGAAGATGTGGTATTTGATGTCATTGTTTATTAGAGGAAGGAGAGCTGAGTGTGTAGTGTAGCCCAAATAATTGGCGGCGGATTCTCAGCAGGGGAAGGTAAACTGAAAGTGACACCAGGGTGGAAAGCTCGGCATGAGGCTGTCTTCCTTTCAGCACTTCATCGGAATACTACAGACCGTCTGCAGTTCCACGGCAACACAAGTGAGAGCTCCTTAACTGGAGGAGAAGAGAGTCTTTGGCAGATGCAAACGCATATCCCTCCAACCCCCCCTTAGCCAGCCCATTAATCTTTCATATCCAGGGCTAAATATGAGCAGAGTTAATGTGACGCTGCGTCTGTGTTGGGGGCAGGCTGAGTAACAGGGGGTGGAGGGGGAGGCCTGTTGAGGTTAAGTGCTCTGGTGCGCTTGACTCTGGGGATGGGAGTAGGAGAAAGAGGGAGGGGGAATCTGCTCACTGGGAAACTTGAAGAGAAGTGGGGAGTTAAAGAAGGATAGAAGAGGAGACGGAGGACAACTGAAAGATCGTCCCATGAGGGGATTTCTCAAAGCTGGGGTTGGGTTTTATGAGATTGGCCTCAATGTCACACATCTGCGTGCTTACGCAGACGCATGCACGGATACAGGTGGCGAGCCTGAAACAAAAGCTTGCCTAATCCGGGGAATTCTCATGTTTCTGTCTTTATTAATCCCCGGGCTTCTCTTTGACAGGGCTGCATGCTTGACATTCAGTTTATTGGAAGTGAAGTCTGTACATTTTAGAATACTTGCAGCAACATTTTTCATATCTGGGCTACTGCCAAACCCCAAGAGGGGCTGCAACAGTGCCCAGAGAAAGAGCAGTCATGTAAAAGAGGCTGAAACTGGAGCTTTTCTGTATGGGGATCTGTTTGTTCTCCCTCCATATTTGCTTCTTTTTGGTCCACCGCTCACTCTAGTGGATTTTTGGATGTGCATGTCATTCTCTGAGCTACACTACGACGCCTGTTCAAAGCACTGTATGATTCTGATCTTTCTGAAATTTTAAAGGGAAATCTAGGAATGCGATGCAGCTGAACACTTGCTCTTGTGAGTCTTGTGGTTCTCTTGTTTTTCATCTCTTCACATGCACAAACAAGACATAAGAAGGAGGAAAAGTCCCCTCTGCGGTGTTAAATTATATGGCGCGAGAATGAAGCAATCAGCTTAGGGGATGTGAGGATCCACTGCAGCTGAAGACATCCTGATCATCATATCAAAACAATGATGAGGGAGAATAAGTCAACATTGTTCTCCACCACACTCCATTAACAACAGCAGAATCCATGATGGCATTCATTTACAAGCAGCTTTATTCAATAAAATGGAATAGCCCCGGTTTCTCCATTACCATAATGCTGCTTAACATTAATCTTGGTCATTAAAAAAGACTCATACCAAATCCCCAGGCATCCGAGTCATAGGAATTAGGAATGAACTCGGGGAAAAGAAGCGCTTATAACTGTAATGTGCTCGTCCCTGTTTTTCAAACGCAAAATTCCCAAAGATCCCTAATGTTTCTGGAAGTACCGTTGCCGCCAAGCACAACTCGGAGGTGAGGTTTTTGATCTTCCGCCGTGGATGTAAACAACTCATTAGAAAGGGAGCAGGATGCGTGCTGACTGGCAGGGACAGCAGGGTGCTGGGGATAGCTGGGAACATGGTAACTATCTCTCTTATCGCTGTCTCTGCTTGTTGCTCTACTTTCATCCCTTCATCAACTTCCAGGGACTTACTTCGAAGAGGTGACGGTATAATTGTATTTTACTTAGAATGCTCCTTACCTTTTTATTCATCTGCCCTCATTCACCTGGTGATTGAGTCTGAACCTGCTTTCAACTCCCCTCACTCCTCTTCAGATATCCCTTTATTCCACCTTCTCACTCCTACCTTTTTTCCCTTGCTGAGTTTGTCTCCCCTCATGCATTCCTGCTCTCTTAATCAATAACTCTTCAAGCTGCTTCTCAGCATTCTGCATTTCCTCCTGCTCCTTGTATTTTTTGGAAGACATTCTTTCTCCATACATAGCCCCTTTTTTCGTTGGACTTTGTTTGAATTTTGTGGCTGATTTCTGAACTGTCAATACCAATTTTAGAACAAAATTATGCCATTTTATGTTTACTGTAGGATTTTGCATCTTTTGCATGAAACATAAACATAAAACAGCAGTGTGTATTCCAGTTATTTAATGGGAATTATATTTTTACCACCCTCTGAGCTATCTGAAAGGCGGCTAGCATTTTGAAATCCAGCATACTCCATGGCATAACGCTATTGGATACTTAAAAAGCTAAAATAGCCCAGGTTTCTTGTGCACTCCGTCAGCCTTGCTATTATCTACCCTGAGTCCTGATCTCTCGTAGCCTGAATCGCTCCTTAGTAGCCAAAATATATGCTTCACTAAATTGCTGTATGTGACTGCGCAGCCAAAGACTTACTCAACTGAGTCCACTGTGTGCCCTTCTGTAACATTGTAGCATAAGGTAAACATCTTACCAGATAGTCTTCATCTCTCAGTCTACATTATATAGACTGAGATGAGGACTCTTAGTCTATGTAATGAGATTTTTGTTGTTGAGGATATCTTAAAAGAAAACGCTGATAAGTTGAAATACCTAGGCACAATGCTAAATGACATTCTGTTGTCTGTTTTCAATGCAGACATATAATTTATTTTCCTTAGTGGATATTTAGTACTTGAACTATTAAAATAAACAACAATAAACATTTTTAGAGGAGGTCTCAAGTATTTTCAGATTTTAGTTATTCGCTGGTTATATGGTCCATAGCCCCAGCAAATACCTGAGAAGTCTGAATTTAATGGGAGAATGGCATTCAGCACACAATCGTCCCTTTTGCAAATTAATTCAACCTCATGAGCCTGAGTAACATGTTCCTTTTACTATTTGTTCCTGCTGTTCTCACGTCTCTGTCCTCCGAAAGAGCTTGGTTTGAGGGACGCTCAGCTTCATCTGAGTCATACAAATCCATATTTACTGTTGAAAGGATCAATGATTAGTGCTCCCACCAAGC
The DNA here is from genome assembly GCA_903067095.1 of Girardinus metallicus. Classification (NCBI taxonomy): domain Eukaryota; kingdom Metazoa; phylum Chordata; class Actinopteri; order Cyprinodontiformes; family Poeciliidae; genus Girardinus; species Girardinus metallicus. The sequence goes on along the minus strand of CAEGAE010062542.1, from coordinate 27,628 downwards.
TAAAATAGTCACCATTGCTGATGCATTGATTTGAAGTAATAGCTCATGCATACTAATGAGTCTCATGAACCATAAAAGAAAAGCTTTAAAGTCTAAATTTTATAAAGAAGACGTCGATACAGGGATCTGGGCAACCCGAGGAGGACATGAAGCACAACCCAAAAATTGATTTTTAGGTTACATTTTATGTTATCCAAGGAGACCTTATCGTGACTGCATTTATTAAATCTCTGTTGGTGTTAGGATCGGAGGTTAGAATTACTTCTGCTGCCACGCCTTTCCAGTTTTGGTCTTTTGATGTTGATTAGTGTTTTTCTTAGCCATCTCAATCCTGTTTTTACTCAGCAGCAAGCTTCGTCAAGCTGTTGTGTCCCAAATATCTCCAGCCGATGAGTTGAGCATGGATTAGTCTCTCTCTTTGTCCTGATGACTGGCAGCTCGAAGTCTGAGATAGACCTGAGAGGCAAGCAGAGTCCCATCAGATCAACCTCAGTAATTAACTTGTTTAAACAAACTGGAAGCGAGAGTTGGGAGAAAAGCTTTCAGTATACTTCAAAAAAGCCATTAAAGGAGAACAGGGGGATGGAAAACAAGTGATGTGCAGTTTTATCAAGAGTCTGGAACCTGGGCCTCTTGTATGTGTGTTTATGTGTTGAGGATGGAAAATCAGGGAGCTCTGTGTTTACCCCGCAGGTCGGACAGATCTGAGGAGCCGTGTGAAGAATCCCAGACAGGGACAACTTAACCATTGACCTTTGTGTACTGAGCTAAATTAGAGGCTGCAAACTGAGCTTCTTAAAAGAAATGGCACAGACAATACAAAGCGGGCCAGCGACGGGGGGGCAAAGACACAATAACTAAGGGAAACTCCCAAACCACAGCTTTATCATTAACTCCTTTTAGCTTTGTGATTCACCTTCATTCATGTTTGAATTAACTGAAATGTTTCCGTTCCCTAAACGACCGAGTGTTTACTTCACGAGGCTTTGCACACATATAATTTAGCTGTCACCTACTGAGTTACTGTTGAAGCAAAGTTTTTTGCTCTGCTGATAAACTTAGATCTGCCGCAGATTAAAACTTTTTAAGAGTTTCATCCATGTTGTCACAGCCGGCACTAATGAGCTTGTCCCATCGAAACTGCAACACATTCTTATATAACAAAGACACCTTTACTGTGTTGTATAAATGGTGCATGACATCTTATTTTGTGTGATTGCAGGTATTGTAATTAGAAGAAAGGTTTATTATCCAGCAAAGATGTCCTCCTTCACAGACCAGCGATGCACTCGCCTTGGGGATTTTGCAACACTGAGACTTAATAATAGAAAACTTTCAGGCTGAGCAGAAGCTGAAGTTTTGTACTGCACAGATCTTGCTGCACTCACATAAGCTCATGAGATTATATATCCTGCCAGAAAGTGTGGCAAGTCTTTTTTTTTTTTTTCTCATTTCTCTTGCATTGGATTAGCTTCTGCACCAATAACTACTGTACAGGATAAAATTCCTTGTGCTTATGTCCCAATGTAGAAAATACAAAAAAAAAAACCAAAACAGATGTAGAGAGACAAAGGCATGCTAGAGACACTAAGGTCTCTGTGTGATGTATGATGTTCATTTCCCCCCATGGGCCGTCTCTAGCTAAGCGTCAGCCATAAGAGAGGCAAAGGAAATGAAGACTGGGGAATTTATCTCTCATGCTGGCATTGTTTCGGCACGGTGAGTTCTAAATTAACACATTTATTAAAGTGCGGCTTTGAGACCTTGTCTCATTGCAGGGCAACTAAAGAAGCCACTAAACTGGGGACCATGTGTTATGTAAAAGTGTAACCGAAATTAAAGCTGTAGATCAGTAAATGAAGTAGCTAACGAGGAGCAAATAATACAGTGACTGTATTTAGTGTTTTATATCAATACAATAAGTGTAAAAATGTCCTTTTTTTTTAAGAGATTTGTCCATGTTTGCATGTAAAGCAAATACTGAACTCCTCATGGTTCAGTATTGGCAGACTCACCTATTTGTGTAGCTTTCTGAGGAATCTATCTCCAAATTATTCAGAAAAATTGTCCTATTCATGGATTTCTTTGTAAAGTGTAAGAAAAATGTTCTAAATGAAATGTAACTTGGGTAAATGGGATACCTTGGTGCAATGCAACTTGTCACACTTCTGGCCGGTATTTGCAAAGCAACCAATCCATGAGCGCTGTTTAGTTTTTGCCTTTGATTAGTATTCAACTTTCCCAGTTTTGCTGTTGTGCTTTGAGTTACATGGTCTTGGTGCTTGATTCTGTTAGCTCACAAATTTTTTCTAATAACAACTAAGTTCTGAGACCTTCGCAGATCAACTCTATTTATTAGATTAAAATACACATGGACTTTAATGTTTTAATAAGATGACTTATGAAAATAATAGGTGAACTGTTTTAGACACATCACAGTGAAGGGAACTAAATACAAGCATATGGTAACCATCTACAGTTTTTAGCTTTCAACTTTTTTTTTAAACCCATGTTTCATTTAATTTGAAAGTTTTGTACTATTTTGTGTTTGTGTCACACATAATCCTAATAAACATATTTAAGTTAATGGGTTTTAATGTTAAAAAAATGTGGAAAAGTTAAATTTATTTGTACTTTGTGCATTTTGCAGGAATTTCTACATTAGATGCTGAATGTTTTAGTGCCCTTTAGAGTATCTAAATAATTCTGAAAAGTGACACATTCCTTCTAATTTGAGAAAAATTTGGTCCAAACTTGTTGTTCTGGCTATATTGGACAAATAATCTCCTCAATACAGATAGTTTGTATTTGTTAGATTGAAGTCAAATGGAGTTCGAGTGGTTGTTGTTAATTTGCAGAAAGCACTTGTGCAAAGTGAGAGGGAATATAGCTGGACAAATTTTGCTCCCTGAACATAATGTATAATCAGGCCTACACTTTCACACAAGTCACTAATTAATAACCTTGAATAGTCGCTGTTATTATCAATCACTCCCTAACCTGATTGGAGAAGTTTTGAGAACTTCTCCACTGGATGACTGCCAGTGGGACAGGAAGCACTCCTTATTGGTAGAATCTACTCATAACCTCAGACAACGGATTTTCTAACTAGTTAAACAGAAACCACACTGATTTCTGATCAAAATCAGATGAACACAGTGAGTCTGTCGAGAAGTTTTTTATGAAACTCCCACATGGTTTCTTTTTCTCATTTCCTGTAGTGCTTCCTGTTCTTTTCCAAGTAACTGTACCTCCTATATCTTGGGGTTGGAAGGTAAAGTAGTTTCTTTGATTTGATGTCTGAACAGTAGTCTTTAACTTTGCTCCCCCCCAGCCCTCTTCTCTCCTCTGCCCTCGGACTGATGTCTCAGGGGCACCTCATCTCCTGTCTCTTGCACTCTTTCATCCAAGGTACATGCACCTCTAGCCCTACGGCTGCTGCAGTCAACCGGGCTAATGGAGCCACTTACTGGCCCTTTAAATCTTAACGGTGCTGGTTAACCCTGTATTGATGTTCTTAGACCCTTCAGCTGCCTGCTGGCTGGCCAGACTGTAAATCTTCCACTGGAGCTTGATCACCTGCTCAAAGGGAACGTCTGAGTGAATGCAGGCTTGGTCATTAGACAAAAAGGAAAAAAAAATGCTACTACAACCATTCATCAAAGAATGAACAGTGATGTGTTTCTCTCTGCAAGCCCTTTGTTGTGCTTTAAGGGTGTTTGGCTTCTGGTTCCTACTGGTGATACAGAAATCAACCCACAACTTTTTCAAATTCTATCTTAATGTACGTGCTTTTAATTTGAATGTAATTTGTGTTTGTTTAATATGTTTCTTGTCTACAGACTGTTCACAGATTTACTTACACTTGTTAGTATCATGCATGCCATTTTTATTTTGTCCTTTAAATTACTTATAAAAATTCAACTTCAATGATTTTTAAAACAAAAATTTGTTATACAGCGCTCGTTTTCTTCACCTTCTGCAAGAAGGTGAAGAAATCTTTCTCCGAGAAAGTCTTTCTCCGAAAAAGACTTTCTGCTGGCTGGCTGAGGCGTAGAGAAATGAAGCTAGTGTTGTCCTTCCGTTTTTCCTGAACTGTAGTTTAATAAATTTCCTTTTAACATCTAGCTTAGCATGATTTTCTAATCTGGCATATTTAAGTTCAAATACTTTGACACAATGATCCCAATATTTGTGGAAGGGTATATGTACATTTTTGATTCAGTGTGGATTGTGAAAAAAATTCAAACTACTAATTCTAGTTTTTAACTATCCTTCAAATAATCTTTAATTCAAGAACAAATCCAAATTTAATATGACATAAATGTTCATAATGGATTTGTCTGACTGTCTCAATCAAATCCATCTTTGATGTCTATACCTCAACTTTTATGAATATACAAGATTGATTATAAAAAGTTGAATGAAATGTTTGATTAAGCAATAATAGGCATGCATATCAAATATTTGGCCATCACATTTCATTTGTAGCTTGTTTTGAAAATGTATTTTTGTTTTACATCTGAGTATCTTGAAGTTGCTCACAAATGCTCACTTTGTGCTCCTCCACTGTTTGTAATAGAGACACTCTAAAGCTTTAGTACCATCAGCAGAACTCCCTTAAGGCACAAGGAGCTTTATAAAGTCTGCATCACTTGTCCAAACATCTAATAACCCATCTTTGGTCTTAGGGCAACGTCCCACCGTCATCCTTCTTAAATCTGCTTTCCCCTTTGGGGGGGTTGAAATGGAGGAAAATGTGCTTGCTCACATGCTATGTCGCAGCTGTGCCACCTCATTTAAGTACTCCTGCAAGTATATCTACACTAAAAGTGGCCTCAAACTGTGGCCCAATAAACTCCACAGGGCTGCTTCTCTTCTCTTTCTTCTGCTCCCTCGTTCCAAAGGCCAGCCATATCCTTTTACCTAGGGCAATGGCGGTCTGAGAGTCTGGGACATGTTAGCCAGCTGCCAAATGAAAGGAGGATAAATCACACAAATGAAAACAAATAGAGCCAGGTCTGCTTAGCTCTAATTAAAGCCGGACCCCACGCTCTGTAAACTCTGCAGAGTTCCACATACTTGACAGTGCTTCCGGAAACATGTGTTCCTCCTGAATTTCTTCATATTTAAAGCAGCCGTTTATGCCTGCACTTGGGGCCAAGAGTGAGTTTCAGATGTGCTTTATCTTTTTCGGGGGATTACTTCCTGCATGCTGTATCTCAGAAATGCAGTGTTGTTTTATAATCATTTTGTTCCATGGAAAAAATGTGTTATCTATTTAACTTGAGCATTTTTATACTAATAACATCTTTTTTTCTCTCTCTCGTTCTCTTTCATGTTCATGTGGACTCTCCTGCATATAGGTAAGCATCTTTTCAAACACAGCTGCGTCTTAATAAATTAGAATGTCATTGAGAACATCACTTAGTTCAAAAAAATTTAATTCCATATAAATGGAAAGTTGAGTGGAAGGAAAATATGCCCATACAGCAGGGAGAATGGCAGCACTAAAGTGGACTGGAGCTGGACTTGGTGCTTTAACACTGAACACACACAGACTTATCCAGAACATTGTCTACATCTGTGCAAATTAGTGTATTTCCAGACTATTTTGTACAGTTAGTGTGATAGGAAATGAATTATACATCATCTAAAAGCCATTGCTTTAGTCTTTGGATTTAAACAAGTGGACATCCAGATTAATTTTCATTGGCTGACTTCTTCTGTAAATTAACGTGCTGCGGGGATTATCCCCACAAAGCTGCCCCTGCCCTGCGAGGGTCTCTCTGCATCACTCTCACTCTCTTGTTTATATTATTATGCAGAATCTGATTTTTTTTTTTTTTTATCTGCATGAACTGAGCTTTGAGTCAGCTCCTGTGAAGTGTGAACCTCCACGACTCCGCCGTAATGCTTGTGTCAAGCTCAATTCTGTTTATATGTATTCAGTGGGATGGGGAATGTTGTTTATGTGCACATGTATATGTGTGCTCCATCCCACATCAAATGCCACGTTTGGAGGTGGAATACATCAAAGATTTCTCTTTGATCTTCTTGTTTTCCAACCAGACTGGATGATTCATAAATGAAACTATATGGTTCCTATGATCCAAGAAGGACGATTGGAGTTGCTTAGAAACTCCTCGGTTTCTTAGATGTTTTCTTCGCCATAGTTTTTATCTAAAACTCATTCTCTGGAATGCTTCCAGTAATCCTTATCATCACAGGCCTCAGGGGTTCCCCTCTTGTTGACTGTAAAAGACTGGTAGTGACTTGGGAAGCAGAAGTCCCCCCACCCCAGAATCAGTGATTTCTGCTCTGCCAGAATGCATTTGTTAGCTGCTGCACAGACAAACAGGAAGGCTCACTGACCCATGCAATACTTCAATTAACATTTGCTACCGACACCTGCTCACATCAAGCACTCACCATTTCAGTGTAAGCATGGCCGTATGTTGTTTTTTTTTGGATTGGTATTGCTGCACATGTTCATTAAATATTAAAACACAGGGGTGAGGTTGGGCAGGGCGGGCCCTACTGTTCTTTTTTCCTCATAAAAAAAAAAACAGATGCAAATTCATGGCACCCGATGAGTGCATTTAACAATCCAGTGCCATTCACATGTTCTCATAAGCATTGTACTTTTTCTCATTTATTCATGTTACAAGCACAGACTTTGTTGTACTTTGTTATATTTCATGGGAATTTGGTGATTGGATTGTATTTTTTGGTCTTGCCATATTCTGTTCATTTCTCTGTTCCCGTGTTTTTCTAGCAAGGTCTTGCCATATAAGTTTATTTATTTGTATTTAGTTTCTTAGTGAAACTAAATACAAATAAATATTTTTTTGTTGTTGTTTGTGCTGTTGGATTTAGTTTCCTTAGATCAGTGTTGTTCCTTTCCTCTTTGTTTATAATTTATTTCATTCTTAGTTCAGGTCACTTTGGTTAATTATTCACCTTCTTCCGGCCTGCCAGTTTGCTCTCTTCCCAATGATTTGATTTCCTCATTCTCCACTCATTCCTCAGTAGTAAAGCCCACTGGTTATTATTGTTTTTAAAAGCTTCTCTTGTTGTTGCTGTTTTCTTGCACATTATCATGTTCTGTTCCCCTTCACGACTGTCTCATATATCTTTGTCTTTGTCAATTATTAAATACTCTCCCTTTACCTTCTGTCTTCATTTCTGCCTGTATTTTGCACCAACTAAAGTTGTCATGATGCTTTGTTTGGATTTAGTTTGAGTCAACACAAAGTAGTTTGTGATTCTCAAGTGGAAGGAAAAATCTTATTTTTGACTTGACTTAAAAGTAAATCAAGTCAACCCCACTTAAGTCGAAACTTTTATAGAACCAGCACTTCTGATTTGAACTTTGCAAACTACTGGCTGACATGCTTCAATGCACATCTGTTAACATCAATTTTTAAGTAACACACATTTTCATTTGGATTTAGGTTTGGACTTTAGTTGGGTTATAAAAACAAACATGCGAGGACATGAATCATTGTGTTGTTCCTCTGGATGTGTTGTTTTCCTGCTAGAAGGAGAGCCATGTTTAGCTCCTATCTTCCTGACAACTCTCACCAGATTCCTTTTCCCCTGCTAAAGAAAAGTATGCCCACTGCATGATGCTGCCACCACCATGTAGGGCTGGTGTTTTATAGTGATTTTATAGTGATTTATAGTGGTTATTTTCCTCTATACGCAGTGTTTTACAAGTTAGCTTTTGGTCCTTTACTACTTGGTATTGGTCTGCCAAATGAATCCCCCCAAACAAAGTTTGTAACATGACATTCAACCTGAAGCACTGATAAGAAAAGACGGATAAAGCTTGTTGTGAAACAGGGTCAAAGGTCAAAAAGTGGAGCCACCCAGCTCGTAATGACTTTAACCTTTGACTCTAACCATTGTCTCAAGTCCTGTCTTAATGTATCGTGCATGACAGATTGGCAGCTTTTAACATTCTTCAGTCTGCGCCTCAGGCGAAAATGATTTATGCAACATCTAGATTAAAACAATAACACTGTAAATGGCTGCACAATTCATCACATTTTCTCTGCCTCTATCTCATGATTTCCTATGCACTGTCACCATGATGCAAAGTGCTGAAAGTTTACTTCCAAGAAGCCCCCCTACTGCAGCGTGACATTCGCGCTTCCTTGCAACCAGCAGCTCCAGCGTTCTCTCTAATCGAACAGAGGGTTTGAAACGTGACTAATTGGTGTCTATTTGTTTGTTAATGGTCCTCTTGTTTGGTGCTGGTGGGAACAGATGTGCCTGATGAGCGTCGTGAAGTGGTGGAGATATGTGGAGGGACGAGCCTAATCAGTAGCACAATTATAAGTTTGGGAGCGCATCATCTGCTTGAGCTGAGGAGGAAAATAGATTCTGCTTGTTGTTTTTCATTTGCTTTCTGAAGCATGTATTTTTCACAGTCTGGTGCCTGACACATTTTAAAGGAAAAAAAAAAAGTAGCTTCATACTTCTTTTGACTTTGTAAGCGGGGGAATATCAAGAAGTGTTTTACCAAGAATATGGTTGATAAGGTGAGAATTTTGGATAAAAGGAAAGGAGGATTTGAAGTGTGCAGTGAGATGTGACATTGAAATGAAGATAGATCTGTTTTTGTCAGAGGAAGGGAGGTTACATTTTACTTTCTGACCTCTTAGCTGACCTTGTTGGGTGACAGCTTTGTTGATGAAATCCTCTGTGAAGGCACTGACCTCAGAAGTAGGTGTGACTGATGCTTCACCAGTATGAATGCTGAACCATGAAACCAAGTTATCCTGTAAATATTGATACCGGCATTCAAATGCTAGACCCACCTTTCAAGATCAGAGTGTAATGATACACAAGATAAAATTTTTTACATGTCTTAATAATCGTTTACTATGTTTTGTGTTTGACTTGGCACTCCAAAGTCAAACAAACACAAATTTACCGAGTTAAATTTGGAATTAGTTTGAACTAATTCATAAACCTCTGAAATTTTTTTAGCCATTTGTGTGTTTACTCTCTGGGTGCTATGGTTCATTATCCTGAAGAACCGAAGTGCTCTTTGGATTAAGGTTATAATCCAGGGGTGAAAAAATCTTATTTACGCTTTTCAGGTAGAGATCAGAATTAAGGGTCCAATGACTTGGAGCAAGTCACTAAACTCTTGCAGCAGCAAGCAGACCTGGGCCGTCACATCAATATATTAGTATATGTTCCTTATTTTTGAAATTATGTTAGTTTTACCTCAGATATAAAAAGATGCACACCTTCAAGAATGTCCCAATTAGTTAATCAGTCATAAATTTTTTACTAAAGTCCTGTGCATCTTTTTTTTTTTTTTTTTTAGAAATCTGAAATTGGCTTTTGTGTTCTTTTTTGATCTCCTATAGATACAATTTTTGCCTGATGTTTTTCTTACGTTGATTCATGGACACTTACGTGAAGCATCTGAGGCCTGCAGCTCTTTAGTCACTTCCTCTTTGGTTAAATGCACCAGTTTTTTGAAGTGTCCCCACTAAGCCATCATCGCAATCTTATGTTGCAGGTTCTGTATCCTTTTTATTTCCTCAATAATTAATGTGGAAATCCAAAACAGATGACAATCAGTCTCAACACTTAAATTTCTTTGGAAAAATACAAATATTTTCAGGGCACATCTTATTAGATTTTCATACTCTTCAGTCTTGTTCTAATATCGTTCAGAGGTGGGCAACATTTTATTTCTAGAGGGTGTCTGTATTGATTTTGTCAGAGCAATTGAGGGCTACATTAAACTGGCTAAATAATTCTTCCAGGAATCCATGTCAGAAGATACCTTTGGGGCTTTTCTCTTCATTTTCATATAATGCAAAATAGGTAGACTAAATTGCTTGACTGATTTGTGCAAATAATATTTCCATGTAAAACAAAATGTAAGCTTATGATGAAGTCACACTCTGCAGTCAGCTGGAACAACCAATACTGTTTAAAGAAAGGCAAGTAAAACTTAGGGCCTATTTTAGTGTTAAAGCTTTAGATTTAAACATCCAAGATGTTAAATTTAGACTTTTTCAGTTACTTTGGTGTGTCAGCAGCCAGGAGATAATGGCAGTGGAAGCAGCTAATGTACAGTCCCATAAGCACTAATGGATCCTGAGGGAATTCAGAGCTGATATAAAAGTTGTAGGACATTTTTGCTTCTCATTTGGTATTGATGCAATTCAAGGCACATGATTTGGGCAGCATCGTTTACAGGAGGAATATGATACGACTGTATTAAGAAAAACTTTACTATAACATAACCCCGGTGCTGTGAGACAAGCTGAGCCGCAGTCTTTGTCTCCACAGGGTGAATCATCTTTTTGTATTTTAATCATTTTAGATTATTGCAGCATGTGGAATATGTAATGTAAAATAATTCAAATTGTCCTCCTCTTAGAAATAGCCTATTAATCCGAGTGTACATTTTTTATTGCACCTATTATTAACACAGTGAAAGACAAAAAGGCTAAATCTGATGCCGCTGGTAAGTTCTTTCATTTTTTTATATTTTATGGTGAACACTGAGCTTAATATATGGTTTTAGTGATTATAGCAAAAAAAAAGAAAGAAGTTATGATAATGTTTAGTGTATTCGGGGACAGCAGTCCTCGCATGGCCAGACGCACCATAAATCATTCTGTCAAGAATGGAGGGAGGATGGGGCTGAATAGGAAAAAGGGTGAGAGGCGGGTGCCTTTGAAAGGGATCTGCGTGGGGGGGCAATGACAGTTTGGCAAGGTGATATGAGCAAAACTACTAGCCTGTAGAGAAGTCTCTCAACCCCTCTCCGCCCTTCTCAATTGAACCGATATCGCTCTCCTCTCCCTCTGTAGCGACCACTGTCTTTCTCTCTGCCACTTTCTTATACCTCCCCAGTCATGTTTTCATCTGCTCTATTAAGGTTCTGTGCTTTCCCCACGTTGTGCCCCCCCAAACCCACCTCGAACTTGCCTGTCACTCACACTACTGACTGCTGGGCCCCAAACACAACAGAGATGGGAAACATTGGGTTTGAATATGTAGAGGGCTCTACATGATCACACAGTAGACGCTGTATGCTGTGAATGTTGTGATCTAAATTTATCAACTTGGTTATGTGGAATATGTTATAGGGATGGCTGTAACAAACAGAGGAGTGGTCAAGGAGAGGATCAGCTTTTCCAGAGAAAATCCTACAAAATCCCAACCGAGGTGGAGTGATTACTGAGTTAAATTTGGAATTAGTTGGAACTAATTCATAAAAAGTGCTTTTATTCTCCCCTAGGATCTTTTTTCTTTTTTAATTGCGCGCATCCATCCAACTTTACTAATGAACTACTGAAAAATGTCCATGAAAATAACTGATGGAAGGCCAGCCAACGCAGAGTGTTTTGAAAATGATGATGATTAATAGTTTCCTGTGAGGATCATCTCTATGATGCTGATGATCTCTGAGGAGTTTAATTTAAAGTGTTGAGTTGTATCACCCAGGATTTTACTGTGCAGAAGTTTTGAAGCACCCCTCATTTACTTACATTTTCCCTTTAAAGAATCAGAGCTTTCCTGTGATTTTGTAAAAGTGGTCTTGATTGATGGTTCTCCAGGCTTTTCAAACGGTCTTTCAAATATTTGAAAAACAAGTTTGGTTGGTTTAATTTGAATATTCTGTAAAACATTTCCACTCATTTCAGAAAGTATAATTTATAGATTCATTCCACGTAAATATTTTAAGACTTTATTTTGTGTAATTTTGATGATTATGGCTTAAAAAAAATGACATCTCCAAAATTCAATTTCAGAAAATTAGAATATTACAATAAAAAAGATCAATAAAAAAATAGCTGAAATAGAAATGTCGGAAAGGTCAAGTGAATTGACTGGCCAATCAAACACAGTCACAACATGGTCAAATCAGCTTTACAGCGATGACATATTTACCTTGAAAATCTTCATTATCGATTAATGCTTGAGAAAGTAATTTAGTTACTTTACTGATTATTTGATTTTAAAAGAAACAACAAAGATTGATTATTCACCAGCTGCCAACAACAGCCATGTTTAAGTGCAGCATTTCCTCTCCTACATGCTATTTGTCCAACTTCTTCACGGTTTCATTGTACCGTGCTGCCAAATCTTTCTTCCAATTTGATGTAGAATTTCTGAAGCTAAATAGTTTGGTCGGTTAGTTAAAATAAACCTTAAACAATATAAATACAGTAAGAAAATAGTTGAAAAGTTATTGTTTTTCATTTGTACTAATGTTTATTCAAGGAAATTGTAATCTCTGCATCAACAATTAGCTAGTAAACCTTTCCAAGGATCGATTGTTATTGGCTCCATCCTCCACTAGGGGCCTTTCATGCTCTCTGCTCATTGCATTACTTCTGCATGAGAGAAGTACTAGAAATAACTCATTATTCTGTCTTCAATATTTTTAAGGTTGTTTCAATGGCATCTTGTCTGCAGCACAGAGGGTACCACAAACCTTGATATTGGCATCTTTTGCTGACATGAACTCAAAATAGTGCCTGTATTTGTAGCAAGAAAGTGCAGATTTCTCTTCCTTCCATTGTTTATGTTTGTGTCATGCGTGGTGTTATACGTTGATAACATGGCTGAATTGTCACATTGGCCAGGTGTCATTCCATTAGATGCAAGAGGAAAGCAAGAATATATCTTAAAATGACAAGAACAGTATTGTACAACGATTTGACTAAATTTAACCTGATTACTGGGTTGGAAAGAGTAACACATTAGATTAATCGTTATTGAAAAGAGGGGGCAGTTTGGAGTAATGCCTTGCCAATAATGTGTTACTGACATCCCTGCGTATGGGTATCATAAAATACTAAAATAAAAGAAATGGAAATAACAAATGTTGCAAGGACATTAAAGTAAACCAACCTGGATGGTGATTGGGCGTGTAGCCAATATACAGAAAGGCCGACTTGCGTACTGATAAATTTATTTTAAATAATAATTAAAAAAAAAAATTAAAGGTCAGTTTATGTGACTTTTTTATGCCAACTTTATGCAAATAGCGAGACTATTTGAACACCGGGTGGAGTTTGATAAAAACCCATGCCATTCAGTGTCTGGCATCTGGCTTTTACGTGTCGTTGTCTCCAGCCATTCTTGCACCAGTTTGGCGTGGTGTACTTAAACTACTCATTTTCAGTCATGGCTTTAACAAAAAGCAATAAAACCAGAACCATGTGTTCTTTTTTAAATGTGTGTAGCGTTACACCCCTAGCACACACTGCACAGCTGGTACTCATGTTTGGGTACAAGGTCCCGACAGACAAATATAAATAAATTAGTTACTGTTTAAAACATTTGCCATGTACCATTGGCTACATATGTTTTTTGTGATAAAGGACATACATTCAATAATCCATACGTCCCTTGCTACTTACTTGCAGCAAGTTTTCTCACTCTATGTCTCTCTGAACATTCTTGTGCTTTTTAGTGATTACTGACTAATATGATTTGACAATAAATGTCAGCAAAGCAGCTCTCTGCCATGGCTGTCGAATGAAATCCTTTCATCTTTTAAATTCAGTTCAAGGATTACATGCTCTATAAGAGGATGCGAGGTATGCACATGGCAGTGATTCATGAAACCATTTCAAAACCAGTTAGATAAACTCAAAAACACATGGACATCAAACTAAAAACGAGACTGTGTAGTATACACCATTAGGGCTTATCATGTAAATGCGGGCATCCTCTGACAACTTAAATTAAAACAAAAATTATTTAGAGAAACATATCTGTCTTGGTAACCAGCTTGTTTTTTATGTCAAGTGCATTGCATGTTCTGTGTGTTCATATTTTTAAAACAAGGAATTTTCAAACATGAAATATGCTTCAGGGTTCTCTCTGGGTTAATATTCTGTCTTATTCATATTTCATTCAGGGCCTCCTTGTAGATTATAAGCACTTTATAGGATCATTTTCATTTTTGTACTTTCGTTGGTGCATTATCTTGATGTTCTGTAGAGATTTCTTCTGGAATAAATTGTATCTGAATAAATATGAGCAATTAAAGGTGCATAGTTCTACTGTGACATGGATTTACTTTTTGTGTGGGTGTTAGCCTGTTTTATATTTCATGACTAAAAATCTTGCATGTATTATTTTGTAGCAGTGACATCAATGGTTCACTACTGACACGATCCCTGGAGAGTTTTATCGTTGCAGCCAGTAACACAGATATACGTGATGGGGTGGTCATGTCTGAGTTAACTATCAAGCCAAATCTGATTTATATAATCAAATTTACTTTAATGTCTCTGAAGTCATTTAAATTGTGGTTGTCATCTCAGTGAGATTGCTTACATTTTAAAAAAGAGCCCTTTTTGTTCTTTGTTTACTTCCTCACTATCTCTGCTATGCTGGCAAGGCAGCTATGTTAGTAGTATTTTAAACACCTGCTTTTGAAAACAGAGATCAGTGGAGTGGAAAAGCCCAACAGAAGCCTTCAAGGGCTGCGGATCACACGTAAAGTCAAATATTTGGGTGTGGAGCATCTGGGAGGTGCACTGTGGAAATCTTTTCATCCCTTGCCCCCAAATGAGGATCTATGCAGCTGTCAGGATGCATCTTAGGGTTTTGGGGATTGGGCCCTGGCAGGTGACAGGGTGTGATACACAATAAAAAGAATCTGATTAGTAATTACAATATGCTTCTTTCAGAGCAATCTATTTCCTGCTGGGTTTAGGTTGACAAAAATAACAACCAATATTCTAGAATATTGCTACAGTTTATGCTTTTATGGAAATGTATTTTTATTGACAAATAATACGTATTTTAATTTTAGCTATGAAATATTACTAGACAAAGAGAATTAATTAATATAATATTGTACATAATTAAGTTTCATTCAAATTCAACTCAACTTAAATACAGTTAATTCCAGGACAATTCAGTCATAAAGTACTTTTAGGTCCAGTGACTAACACAATAAATGCAGAATCCCTGGTTACAGAGTACTTTCTAATTGAAAGTAAATCAAAGAGTGTAGCACATTTTATGTGTTTTATCTAATTCATCAAGCAAGATAAATGCGTTAAAAACTTAGTTAATAGCTACATAGAAAAGAGATAGGACTAAACACAGCAGGACACAGATAGGAGTAGCTTCTATGAGAAAGAAATACAGAGAGAACAACAGTTGAGAATACTTAAATAAATTCCCATTAGATTGAAACAGCTGCTTCAAATATATCCGATACAGAGCACCAAGGTGGCAAAATCAGCAGCTTAATTACTAAAATTCTTGAATTTTTAAGATTGGCATCAATTTTCTATAAGTGGCAAAGCCCTGGTACAACTTGAAACCTGGTCTACTTTCAAGTGTTTCTAAAAGATTAGATGAGAGGTATCATTACCCCACTGCACTCTCTGCGGTTGCTGGAGCACCCGTTTCCTGACAAGAAAGAGAAGACAGCAGCTTTGAAATGTCCACCTGAGGGCACAGTAGCAGATTTTGTCTTTCGAAAATCTTGAAAGAGTAGAAGCGCTTCCATTTTCATTATGAGACTATGGTTCAGTTGTCTTTACTGCAGATAAACTAAGGACAGTGCAGAGGGAAGACAATAACAGAACTTTCTTTCAATTCTTTTTTTTTTTAGAAAAACAGGAGTTTGAAAAAAGTTTAAGTAGTCTTTTTTGACTGATCTTAACCCAAGTGGGTGTGTGGGAATCCGACCAATCTGGATGGTGTGGATAAATGCTAAGCTTTAGACTGATTGTTCAACTCAATAAACTATGAACAAGCTAGTGTTCCCTTTTGATGTGCGATTGATGTTGAGGTTTAATAAAACCCACTCAAGACCTGAGCAACAAGGCCTAAATATAATCAATACAATTACGATCTGCACTGCCTTTCCTTAGTTATTAGTAGCAAAGCCAAGCTGCTTCCTGTCACCTCTTCTATTTTTGACATCTGCTGCTGGGGAGTGTCAAAGAGATATATGTGATTTAAAAAGAGAAGAGTGAGGCTCTACTTTCTAGACCTTGGAGCTATCACGATCTGTGGCTGTTTATCTGCATATCCCTGTGGATGTCGGGGAATGTGGCTGAGCTCTGCTCCGTCCTTGAAAGCAGGGGAGCAGCACAGAAGCTTAGAGTCAGAAAGATACCCTCAGCTCACCACAGATCATTAATGCATGAGGTAGATGGAGATGGGCAGTATCCTGTTCCACTGGAGAAAAGGTCATAGCCAGTGGAGACTGCAAGGGAAGACATGAGTTTGGAGTGCAAGGAGATGCAACGGGTAGAATGAATAAGGAGATGAGGGGGAAAAGAAATATGGAATGAGAGGTGAAATGCTGAGGGTTTTTTTTCCACTGGATTCATGTGTGTGTGTATGTGTACTTCTGTTCAAGTGCATGCATGTTTCAGCCCTTGACATAAATACTTGAGATGGCAGGATATCTGATTTAGCCCCTCTAATCAATAGCCAAACTCACATGGACAGCTTTAAGCAACATATCGACTATATTTTAAACAAGTCAACTTCTCATGAAGCACTTTACATCGCTGGTCAATACAAGACTACCATTTCTATTCCTGTCAGAGGCTATAAAAAACATGTCAGTCTATGACTGTGAATGGTAGGTCTGCTGCACTATTCATTGTTAAACCAGTTTTCTTACTTTTGTTTTGTACAAATCTTGCTTAAAGGTTTTTCCTGTATGTCAGGACAAACTTTATAGAAAGGAAGCTCAGAGATGATTCCCACAAAGACCTCAAACACACAGGAAGAATGTACTTAAAAGTACTCTTTATTGGCAAAACAATAAAATGGAGCTGGTCGTATAGTTTCTCGAAAGAGATTTTTTGGCAAGTGATCAATGCCTCAATATGCTGGTAATTCCTACTTTAATAAAGGTTTATGCAAGACTCATCTGCCCTAATAGAGCAACTGCAATACGTATTTCTGAACACTCTTAAAATTCTGTTTGATTAAAATGGCCACGAAAAGATTTAAGAGTTGGATGCTTTACACAAGGTGGAAATGCTAAAGGTGCTGCCAAAAATGTTAGGAATATCTTAAACAAGGTTTCCTTCTTTACCCAACGATGTCAAAAACTAGGGGTCACTCCTAAGCACACCTTTGGAGCATCATTAATTCAGTCAAAAGCATTACTCTGTTTAAGGTTTTATACTTATTTCAGTTATTTCCTGTATAAAGTCAAAAGGGAAGGGTGGACTGTTACTCCCTCTTTTTCTGGGCAGCTCATGTTTGCTCCTTAATTCCAGATTCCTACTGCCTGGCTGCCAGTGCTGTATTTGGTCCAGCACGTTTCCCTCTCCTTACTGGGTTCTTCTCTTCCTCTAGTAATGAATTTAAAGTTAATCCAGTGCTGCAGGACTCCCTCAAGGTATGGGCTCAGGTCAGCTGTATAATTCACACATTTCGCTTTGGATGGTAGTTTTTCAGGTTTCCCATAAACAACA
Organism: Girardinus metallicus; assembly: GCA_903067095.1. Taxonomy (NCBI): domain Eukaryota; kingdom Metazoa; phylum Chordata; class Actinopteri; order Cyprinodontiformes; family Poeciliidae; genus Girardinus; species Girardinus metallicus. The sequence goes on along the minus strand of CAEGAE010062542.1, from coordinate 10,163 downwards.
ACTTAAACAGCTATCCCTGATATATATTCCCTATGGTACTTACTGTTTTAGATATTAGTTTGTGACTAAATTAACTCAAACTCCATCACCTGCTCAATTTGAATTATGAAAATAAGTATATTACCTGTGTAAAGGGTTGAGTGCTGTATTTTGGTTCTTTTTGCTTGCCATATTGTTTATAATCAATTTCTACTCACAGTCGATTACTTTAAGACATAATTTCTTGCCTTAGTAGCAAAAAGATTTGGTGTTCTGTTCAGAATCTGACCTTAATCAGCTTTATCTAGCAGCTGCTTATATAAAATGAGGCCATAATTATTCCTGCTCCTGTCAGATAAAGATTTTTAATTATTTTAATTCAACAAACGAGTTTGTTTCTGATAGAAATCAGAACAAGCAGTTCTCAAAAGATAAAACAATGCTATATGATTATCAGTTGTTTTACATGTTTCCACTAGAGAGATGGACAGACAGCATTGTCACGATGATATCTAATTTATTATCTGAAAAAACTACGGCAGCAGGGTAGGTTGCACTGGTTTGTTTCATTGCTTCACTCTTTAATTACCATCAGAGCTGTCAGATGGCCAACATTTTGCTCCTGTGTTAATTCTCAGTGCGTTAATTTGTATTGTATTGACGCTTCAAAACTTAACAGCGGGGACATACTTCTTGATGGGGAAACTCCAATCATTGGGCTGTCTCTGTCCATAACACTAACATTTAGACAGGTAGCATTAGCTTATGACTTCTTGGAGGTTTGCTACTTCATGCTTACGGTATACTTCGGCATTTTCTTTTTGTAGCCTGAGTGGAAACGTTTTTTCAAACCATGTATTGTTCTAAAGACAGTCACTTGTGATTTTTCTAGTTGTACTCACCATGTTCACAGAACATGACTTAGAGCAGGTAAGGTGATTGACCTCATGGAGGGGAGGCGATGAATGTCTTCAGTACTGCGGCACTGCTGCCAGTAAAACTGCAACTGGATGGCTAATTTTATATTGATTTTGACACATATGAGTATCTCTGAATAAGTAATTTTTCTATTATCGATTATGATGAGATATCGATTATTTTGACAACTGTGGCTGATAGATAATATAATGCATCATCATCAGTTTCCTGTGTTGCTGTCCTTGCTGTTTTGACAAACTTAACAAAACTTTCTGAGATAACTTTTTAACTTTCTATTTCTTCAACCAAACTCATTGCTTTTGAACTCTTGCCTCTTTAATGCAGAAATAATATAATCCCTGTTAGGGATTTTTGAACAGTCATCTACAGAATGTAGGGTAACACTGATGGAGTGACTGAAAACAGTTCTACACAATTCACACTATTATTAACTATTTCCAATTTCCTCAGTGTCTCATTTAATTTAGCGAAGATGAGCTTTTTAAACCAATGATGGGAATTCATCTTGTGAGGGTGCATGTTTCATATGAAATAGTGGAACTTGCTCTGTTCAAGCGTGGCCTTGTAAATGATTGTTGTGGCTGGGAGGTCGGTATGTTGTGGCTGTTGTTGCCGTCTTCTCTGCAGGCTGCCTTCACTTTGTCCATGGGGGGGCCCGTGACTTGCTTCTGGCTTCTGGATGGTGGAGAAAGGGGGGAGGAGTGGCGGGAGCAGAAAGGGTGGTGCACACTTGCTCCTCATTGCCCCTCCATTATATGTGGTTGACCTATTTCATCATTGAGTTGCAAAAAGATGAGAGGGAGGGAGGGGTACCAGGCAAATCACAGGCTGACAGAAGTCCCCTGGTGAGTGGAGCTGGGTGTGTGATTGCCTAATGGAGTCACTTTATATACACTCACAAAACAAACACACCTACTTTGTGTCCTTCTTTCTGGCTGGTGTCTTATCTTCTTAACACATCCATTAACAACTGTGGGGTCTGTGCATTCTGGTGTGTGTGCAACAGTGCATATGAAATATGTGGAGGATAGCCAATCAATAAGAAAAATATTGAGTGTGTGCTTATATTGTGTACTTTCTTTTACATGGATACCAATACTTGGGTATATTTTTGGGATTATAAATCTGTAGGACTGAATTTTAATTAGATCTCCAGCCAAGATATAAAATGATAAAATGTTGAAGTGAAGATTTTATGAATCAGAGATAAAGGCCACAATGAATGACTCACAATGATGCATCTTCCTACTTAACAAGTTCGAGTGAGTCAATGTCCTCTTTGGGAAGTAATTTTACTCTTTTTAAACCTTTTTCTTCTTACTTTCATTTTCTTGAAAGTTATGTTTTTCATTTTTAGAAAAGTCACTGAGAAGAAATTTTGCAACATTTCTTTGTATTTTCACAAATTGCATATGTGGTTTTGCATTATGGTCACTTCTTCACCAGATGTGAGTGCAAAAAAACAATAATTTTTCTCCAGCTTGGTTGATGGCTTCCATTTCTGTGGACCAGAGGTTGCTAGATACACTAGTGTATCTTCTTATGTAATATAAACTGACAAAACATCAGATTGGTGAAAGCACAAGAATGCATATTTTTTCCAAATTACAACGACTGGGATGAAAACTTAAAATAGATCTTTAATATTTGTTTAAATCACAATTCATAGCAGAACAGTAAACATAAAGTTATACAGTGACTTGCAAAGGCATTCAAATCTTTTGAAATTTGCATTCACACTATTTACTGTTACTTAAAAATAAAAATCCAATTCTACCTAATTAGGTAAAAATCAAGTTGCATGTGATTTACATGTATAAACATATCTGGTCTGTGTAGGCCATTTTGTAGTTTTTTTCACAAGCCGTGTAGGAGACAAACATGTGGGACAAGATGCAGGCCAGAAAATACTAAGACTGAAAACTAACACTGCGCATTGTATTACCCTGAACACTTAGTAAAACATGGTTGTAACAGCATATAGCTATGAGAATGCTTTTCATCTGAAAGGATGGGGAAAGCTGGTCAGAGCTGAGGGCTAAAATGGATGAGGAAATGAATGGATGGAAGAAAACCTGAAGGACTTGAGGCTCAGGGCAGAGATTGAAGTTCCACCAGAAATATTGACCTAAACATACAATCAGAACCACAATGGAACGGTTTTGCAAATCAAATTATATGTGAAATGCCTAGTCAAATCCAGGCCTGAATTCAACCGAGAAACTGTGGCAAGATTTCAAAATTGAGCTTTACAAAGGCCAGCTATCTGGCTTTTCTGAACATCAGCTATTTTCCAGTTTAAATAGGCAGGAAAACAAATTTAGGTCATGAAATGTTGGCTTTTACTTAGCTTAACAAAAATGTAGGAGTTATTCACTGATCATTGCAGCCTTTAAAACATTGTTGGGGTTTATAAAATAATAAGACTTTTTTAGTATTAACACAATCCTGTTTGATTAATTTTATAATACATTTTTTTTTATTATTATTAATTTACGACTTTATAGCAGGAGCCAGAAAACATTCTGGAAACTCTGCAAAAACTCAATGGTGTAAAGTTGTTTCCATTTTGTCAGGTTTTGAGTTTAACAGCTTTTCAAAAACATTATTTCTTTCCTTTTATTTTTCAAATGTAACCTGCGATATGTGACATGCAGTGCATAAAAACTGGCAGTGGTTAGTCTATATAGGTCAGTTTATCAGAGTTTGTGACTACATAGCTACATTCAATCTCATCACTAGATGCACTGCAACTGATCATTGACACTGGATAAAGTTTTGTATGGAGCCTGTAACTTTGAGCATGACTCTGACGCCCTGTCCTGCAGCTATGTTTTCATTCTGCTTCAAACTGATACTGCAAAAAGAAAAGAAACTAATACAATACCTTCATTTGGTGCAAGGCGCTGTAGAATACAAGAAACTAAAGAGGGATTTGCATGTAAAGTAGTGTACAGAAGTGCCTTTCTCAGGTCTAGAGTCAGCGCATAGTGCCTTGATGCACCTCAGTACAACACAGCCACCGCCCTGCTGGAATCGTACATGTGCATTATGTAGAGCCTGTGTGGAGAAACCAGCAAGGTGCAATTTCCTGAGAATGCTTACAAAGCCTTTTTCTTTTTAGCTATAATCCTAGCAGGAATCCTGTCTACCCTTAAATGAGCATGCAGGGAAAGTCAGCGTTGTTATAAAATACAAGGGGAAAATTCCTCTCCGCAGATCAGCTATGGTGGGGAAGGCAAATGAGCTGCAATTACTTCTTTGTTCCTTTACAGTTATGCCCTTCTAAATCAGTTCAGCATAGACAAAATATGGATATATAAAAAATAGCACAGGGCGTTGAAAATGTACTTAAAAAACAGTTAGCTTATGTGAAAGAAAAGCTATGTTCTATTTGCAAGAATGCAAGTCTAATGAAATGAATGTTTATGATTGTGAATGTGAGCTGAATATCAAGTGTTCTCAGAAGTGCAGATAAGAGGCTGCATTAATTATTGTTTTAACTCTGAGAAAGTATTTTTCCACAGCTGCACCATCTTAGCTCACTCGCTGTGTGGAACTGTGATGAACCAGAAAGTTGAAATGCTTACCCATTAAAAAATGAATGGGCAAGATGCAGAGTATTGAAAAAGTTTTTTATGTAACCTGATTTTTTCCACCTTCGCTTTTAATTTTATAGGTATGTTTCAAACCAAGAAGGAGCTATGCATAATTGTGGAGGACATACAAATCTGAAAAGTGAAACATGCACTTTTCTTTCATCCTGCTATGCTCTAATACCCTTAAATAAAAATGTAATTCTTCCATGACTTACCTGATTAGTAAATAGCCACCCGTGTGTAATGTAATTTTAGTACACTCACACAATTACAGCTGTTGTGTAACAACAAACAGTATCCTAAAGTCAAAAGAACACTGCAGAAATGTCAGGGATAAAGTTATGGAGAGGTGTCAGTGTCATGCTCTGAGGGTGGAACGTTAGACTGGCATGGAGGTTCACTTACCAGTGGGAAAAAGCCAGATAGTTCAGAAAAAAAATAGACAATAAAGTATCTTATCTCACCTTTGCTGGTGAATTGCATAACATTTCAATCAAATATATTTAAGTGTGACAAAATGTGCAAATATGGCAAATGAAAAAAATTTAACTGGGAAGAGTATTTTTGCAAGGCCCTTTTGGATCTAAATATGTGACTGGTATTGTACATGTAAAGCATTTTCAGTAATTGGGATTAAAAGCATTAGTGCAATAAATGAGCATCAAATCTGATAGTGACAGTTGTTGAGCAGTCTGTTGAGAGACTTGCTGATCAGCTGGTCAGGCTTATTTTGACAATGAGCTGTGTTAGAATGTGTCGTCTGCATTGAGCTGCGACAGTATTTTTCCCAAATGAAGTGCTGTCATGTTGCTTTTAGTCCCACGTGATGCAGCATGCGCAGTAAGTAAAGATTTTAGCATGTTGTACAACAGCAAGCTTGTATAACAGTATTAAGATTTTAACAGCATTACAGCCACATCTAACACTTGAGCTGTTGGGCTGAAAGCGGCGTCATAAACGGCGAGAAAAGCGGATAGAGTTGGTGTTTTGTGTGTCTGACTGTGTGAGCGCATGTCACAACCCTCAGGGCCAGATCTGGAGTCGTGTCTTTTAGCTGGCTGTCGCGGCCGGGTCTTGTTTTTATTATCGGCATCCGAGCTGTGGTGTGTGTGCCCTTTAATGTATATCACCTCCTGCTAACCCCTCTGGTGTTCCCAGGCCAGAGATTTATGATTCTGCATTACACCTGCCATGTCACATTAATTCTGCCATCACACATAGACACAAGAACTCACATGCAAATACCTAACACCACTCACTGTCAAAGCCTGAATTAGGGCATGCACCCATGCCTGGTGCATTACAGCATATAGTAAATCCTGATCTTCTCATATTCCATCATATTTGAGTCCCTTTGTGTACACAGTGGCAGATTTCTTTATTCAGCACAGGAAAGGATGCAGTTTCGAAAAATACCAAAAGAGATATTGCCAGGCTTTGATCTATGGTTTTTGTGTAGCTTTTACTTGCCAAATCTAATTTCCTCTTAAGAACTATTGTTAAGAAAATTTAACTCTTATTTGTTGTTTGTGTTTGTTTCTAGTCCTCAAACCAGGGGTCATTAATTAAATGTACAGATTTTTAACTCTTAGATTTCCTAAGAAATCTAGACATAGGTTCAACATAGTTTATGACAGGTTGACATAAGAGCAAAAGAATACAATAAAACATGTTTGCTGTTGGTATTTGGGGGGTTTAGGGACAACAAGTGGCCGAGAAAAGCTGAAATCAACCAAAACTTGAAACCCCCCTCTAAAAATGCTTATAACTGCATATTTTAACAGTTCAGACACCAAATATATGTTGATATGCTTGAATCCGTACAGTCTTTGCACTACCGTATAAGCTAACATCTATGGTCTTCCTTTTCCTCTTGGGGGTACAACCAATTGGCAGCAAGGAAACTTAAAGGCACTCCTGGATTGGCTGATTTGTAAACACTAGCCAATAATGTGTCAAGTAGCATTTCACTGAAGTGTATATTCTTCTCAAACATTTTAGATCTGCGCTATGGAAAAATGTGTAAATAGACCATTTTTTTGCTGCTAATGCAGAATATATGACTACTAAACTGCAAAGATCTACTGATCCCAGACTTCAGGGATCAGTAGATCTGATGCAGACTTCAGTGGATCCCAGTTTTGCTGGGATCCACTGAAGTCTGTTCTGGGTTAATTCAAAACATTTCTCAGGTGTGTAGAAACCATCACCACCTGTGGCTGAAAAAATGCCCTAAACTGCAAAAGTATGATGTGCCAAAAGCTCAAAAATATTTAGCACCCATCATAGTCTCACTCCTTGTTCTACTTACTTAAATTAAAAGCCATCATGCTTCTCTAAAAAAATATACATTCTTTTAAATAACTTCTGTTTAGCTCTGGCTTTATTTATTTATTTATTCATTCATTTTTACACTTTATTGTGTTAAAAATAGCTCACTTTGATCTATCTTACTGGAGTAACAACTTCCTTACTAAAGAGTGCTGTCAGTTCAGCCTTGTAGCGCTTCATAATGTCACATTTCCTGATTGGGAAAATAAATTTTTTTCTTATATTATGACTAGCTGAACAAGCAGCTGAACTATGAAGAGGAAAGAAAATAGCCTAATCTCTCTATGTGACTTTTCATTTTCCTCTTACCTTGCTATTTGATTGACAAGATAGTGAGAATGAGATTTAAGGGGTTGATATGGGTATAGTGGGTGCGTATGTACGTCCCCATGTTTCTCCAGGGAATAAGCAGGCAGCCACATTCAATGACAGACATGGATAATAGACTGTGCTCAGGGGACTTTGTCTCACACATTCTGACACACTTCTAGTTTGTAATGTCCTTCAGATGCAGGACTGCATCTGAAGGCTTTCTTTTCCTCTTTGAGAAAAGGCTGGGACATTTAAAGTGCTTCAGGATATACGCGCAAGGTGGGCATGTGTGAAGTATGTGTGGACATGTGTGGAGGCACTGCCTCCTCTTCAGTGAATTTACATTTTTGTGCAGCACAGAACCCACAAAATAAGCAAATGATGGAGAAATTTAGCTTCATGTTTTCAGGACATTACTGCAATATTGTATGGATTCTAAACCATACATGAATGCATTCATTTTGACATGTTGCCTTAGAATCTTTATGTTGAAAATATGTTTGAATGAACAAATTTAAAAAAAAAAAAACTGTTCATAGATCTCTTGACTAAATGGTAAATTTGGTCTAATATTGCTAAACCAGATTTAAGCAATTTTAGCAAGAATTAAACGTTACCAAGGTAATTTTTTTTCCTATGCAATGAGCTTTAACTTATTTTTTTAATTATGTGCCATTTTTCTTTAAATGTACAAATTTGAGCCTAGCCCAAATGACATTCTGCCAGTAAGTAATCTAAGGAAAACCTTTTTTTATAAAGCACATTTTATATATAAAGAGTGCAAAGTGCTTCAAAATAAACATTAACACAAGAAATGTTTAACAACACAAATTTAAAAAGATAAGCTTTTAACTGGCTTTTAAAGGAAGATACAGAGTTTGCTGATCTCAGCACATAAGGAGCAGACAGTAAAGAAAAAGCTCTGCTATCTTTTGTTTTCACCTTAGTGTGGGCAGCTATCAGCAGGTCCTGATCATTGTGCCTCTCAAACCTGCTGGGGACAAATCAATGCAAGAGTTCTCTGATATAACTCAGTGGCTGCCCATGAAGCGCTCTACCCAGTCAGAACAAGAATCTTACAATGCACTCAAAAATACACCAGGAGCAAATGTAGATGCATTGGCAGCAGTCACATGTGAGATTTTGGGTGATGTTGTCAAAAGCCTGGTAGCAGCACCCTGACCTGCCTGCAACCCATATAGGGAGGTTTTGGTTAGACATGGGTATGCATTATAATAATCTGGGCACAAAGAAGCAAATCCTCTTTAATTTGATATGCTGACAACCCACTGAACTGCTGGTTATTTTCATCTGTCAAAATGTAAGTGTGTAAATATCTCTTCATTTTTTAAACTGTTGTCTATTTTTTAGCTCTAAAGTGAACAAAGAGTCTTATGTCATGTTTTCATTGCATAGGCATCATAACCATAACCATCTCTAGTAAAAGTTAGTTGTAAAATTTGTACTTACAATAAAATGTTTAGACCACGGCTTTTAAAACTTGCCGTTTCAAAACTGATGAAGAATTTCATCTGGATTTATTATGCATAAAGTTTGGCAGAACTGACCATCCCCTTCCTTTTGCTATGGACAAAAACACTTTTGTATTTACAGAATGCTAATTCAGATGTTTTTAAAACATGGAAAATTGACAGTCATGGTAAGGAAAGTAAAGAAACACCACATATTACCACATATTTTACTGCTAAGTCTTAAAACCAGGGTTGCATGCTTAAAACCCTAACCTTAGCCCTGAGAAAATTATAGAGTGATAAATGTCATTTCTACACTGAATCTACCCATTGCCCTGATTTCACTCTGCATATCCAGTTATCCTTTGAAATTCTGATTACTGCTGAAGCTGCATGATGTACAGAGTTCAATAGGATGCGACAAGTGCAGAAATGCTTGAAAGTAAAAGCTCCAGACTTCGTCTACCCTCACAAGCAAAACTAATTCATATTTCAGCTTATCTCAGCTAAAATGCAGACATCCATTTGATCTCTATGACTGGCTTTAGACATACACCGTGTTCCAAATTATTCTACAAATTGGATTTAAGTGTCATAAAGATTAAATTTTTTGTTGCGCTATTAAATTCATAGATGGTATTGTATCTAAGGGCTCTTTGAATCACTGTAATTAATTTTAGAGAGCTGGGTTGATTAGTTTGTCAGGTGAGCTCAATTAAAGGAAATCTACTTAAAAAGGATGTTCCACATTATTAAGCAGGCCACAGGTTTCAAGCAATATGGGAAAGAGAAAGGATCTCTGCTGACAAAAATCATGAGATAGTATATTGCCACATGACAAGGTATGAAAACATTAGATATTTAACGAAAACTGAAGCGTTACCATCGTACTATGAAGAGATTATCGGCTGATTCAGAACAAAGATGGGTTTGTGCAGATCAAAGCATAATAAGGAAGGAGTCTGTTAAACAAATTCATCGGATTAAGAGAGCAGCTGCTAAAATGCCCTTACAAAGCAGCAAACAGTTATTCGAAGCCGCTGGTGCCTCTGGAACCTCAAGGTGGTGTATCCTCTAAAGGCTTGTGGTGCATGAACCTACTATTCGGCCACACCTAACCAGAGCTCACAAGCAGAAACGGTCGCAGTGGGTCCAGCCGTACATGAAGATTCATTTTCAAACAGACTTGTTCACTGATGACTGCTGGACTATCAACCCTAGATGGTCTTTCTGACTGATCACTTTCTTTCATGGTTCAAAAAGGAAAGCCGTACCTTCAGTAGCAAAATCATCTTCATGCATGACAATGCACCATCTCATGTTGCAAGGAATACCACCGTGTCATTGGCTGCTATGGGCATAAAAGGGGAGAAACTCATGGTGTGGTCACCATCCTCCTCTGACCTCAACCCTATTGAGAACCTTTGGAGTTTCCTCCAGCAGAAGATCTGAGGGTGGGATGCAGTTCATATCAAAACAGCAGCTCTGGGAAGGTATCCTGACATCCTGCAAAGAAATTCAAGCAGAAACT
>CAEGAE010062538.1:0-100230 GCA_903067095.1 Girardinus metallicus | reverse complement strand
CCAAAACTAATGCAGCTGTGTTAGTGAAGTATACTGCTAACTAAAACCAAAACTAATACAGCTGTGTTAGTGAAGTATACTGCTAACTAAAACCAAAACTAATACAGCTGTGTTAGTGAAGTAAACTGCTAACTAAAACCAAAACTAATACAGCTGCGTTAGTGAAGTATACTGCTAACTTTTTTGCTTAGCATTGTGTTTGGATGGAAATGTTAAAAATGAACAAAATAAATCACAATTTTAGAATTTGAAACAAAAAGTAATAAATCAGGGCTGCACAGTGGTGCAGTTGGTAGCACTGTTGCCTTGCAGCAAGAAGGTCCAGGGTTCGATTCCCGGTTCTCCGGTTTCCTCCCACAGTCTAGATACATGACTGTCCGGCTAATTGGTCTCTCTAAATTCTCCCTATGGTTGTCTGTCTCTGTGTTGCCGTGCGACAGACTGGCCGCCTGTCCAGGTGACCCCGCCTGTCCAGGTGACCCCGCCTCTCGCCCGGAACGTCAGCTGGACAGGCAGCAGCTCCTGACCCCACTGGGGTCAAGGATGTTAGAAAATGGATGGAAGTAATGAATCATCAGCATAAAGGGAATCTTTATGATCCAGATCATAAAGGGTTTTTCTCGTCGGGTTTTTCTCGTCGTTTTCTCACCTGCTGCTTGTTTCCTTTGCGAGTCAGCATGACGAACTGCATGGTGTCAGAGATGTCCGAGTCTCCCTCTCCCATGCACTGCTGGCCGGAGCCGCCCTTCTTCAGCTGGCTCTTCAGCTGCAGCGGGATGGCCACGTCCAGCTGGTGCACCTTCACCGCCTCGCCGCTGCGCTGCTGCAGAGACCAGAAGCAGGAAGTGGAAAGTCAGCAGGCAGGAAGAGTCACCACATCCCACAGGAAGGACAGGAGTGGAGAAGACCTGCAGGTTCTCCAGCATCATCTTATCCAGAGCCTGGATGAAGTCTTCGTCCTCAGCGCAGGCGACGTGCTTCAGTCCTCCGCCGCGGATCGTCACTTCCTGGCAACAAGAAACCCGATTTAACACAAAGACCATCCACCATGACACCAGCAGATCTATCGCATGAATACATTGTTCTCCTCGTCCGTCTCGTTCTCCTTGTTGGAGTCGGTCAGGTAATCCGTGTTCTCCTCCTCCTCTTCCTCACGCTCCTCTTCCTCGTTCTCAGATCCTTCCTGTGGAGACAAAAAAAAACCCAGATGGTTACCTAAACAAGAAAATGAAGTTCAAAAGAAGAAGAGAAAAACAGACTAATGTGAAGGTTTATCTTGAAAGGATAGTTAGAATGGAAGAAAAACAGAAAGAAATACAGAAAAACGAGTTGGAATTGGAAGAAAAACAGAAAGACAAAGAAAAAATAAAGAAATACAGAAAAAATAAAAACAGAAAAGAAAAAGACATACAGAAAGGAGGAGAAAAACAGCGACAAAAGGAAGAACAAAAAAGAAAAACAAAGATAAAAATGCAGAAAAAAGAAAAACTCTGTAACCGCCTCACTTCTCTGTAGCGGGATGAAAACGCTGACATGTCACCATAGCAACCAAATGGACTCACATCCTCTTCCTGTTCGTTCATCTCGCTCTCGTTGCCCGACTGCTCTTCGGTGTCAGCGGCTCCCTCTTCGTCCTCATCCTCGTCTTCCTCATCGAGCGGCTCGCCTTCGCTCATGGCGCTGGAGCGGCCGTCCTTCTCCATGGCCATGCCTTCATTAAAACACACACACACTGCTGTGATGAACACATTAAACATGGAGGCAACCACTGGATAATTAACCCTTCACCTGTTGGCAGAAGGAAAGTGTAACGAGCTGATCTGAGGCAGCAGATCAGGTCTGGTGTGTCTGGAGGCCTGAGGAATGTCCATCAATCACCTCCACTCTACGGCATTCATGTTGTCACCGAAACGCTCATCAACACCAGCCGCGGAAAGTTACAGCGTAAAACCAGGCAAACCTCTTCCTCACGCCCACATCCTCCTCTAGGGGGCGCAGTTACTTCAACCAATCTTTCAAAAGTCTGACTTTTGCATCTTCTATTTCATAATTTAATTAAATCACGAAAGCCTTTAAAATCGACAGTCGTGTTTTTTCCACCATGTTAAATTTTTTCTCCGTTAGCTCCTCGGTCACATTCTCACCTTTATCTATAAATAAGTTGACGCGGCTTCGCTGAATGACCGCTGTTAAAGGTGAAACTTTAATAAACATATTGTGTGCATTATATTTAAAAACAGAACCGCATAAAGTACATTTTCCATCCCACAACGAACTCTGGACTGTTTCCAGTTCAGAGATTTCTCCCCCATCTTGTTTCTGTATTAACAGCTCCGTTTATGACCAGCGGCGCCCTCTGCTGGATGGCGGCCAAACTACAACAATAAAATAATGTCTAAGCGGACGTTATTAGTTAATCGATTGGTATTAATTTTAATCTAGTAAACCATTAAATCGACAAATACAACGAAGAACAAGAGCCATACTGCTAAACAAAAAAATAACTATGAGAAGTTAAAATAATCCGAGAATAAAGTCGAGATAATATGAGAATAAAGTCATATTTTGAGAATTAAATCGTAAGAGAATAAACTAAATAATACGAGGAAAACGTCAAAATTAGGAGGATAAAGTTGCAATATTATGACTTAATTCTCATACTAGTACAATATTTTCATATTTTATTAACTTTATTATAAAATTGTGACTTCATTTTCGTGATTTAATTTCTTTAATTTATTTTCCTTCACAGGCCATCAACCGTAAGTGGATTAATTGTTTTTATCCCTGCCAGGAGCATTTACAGACTGATTTAGAGGCAGTTTTTCCTCCTCTGAGCTAATTTAACTCCAGGCTGTTGCACCTGAGTCACATTCTCAGAGGGTGGAGCTCACATTTTTCTCTGCATTCCAGAGCAACACACTGAAACTGTGGAACAAAGCAGAGTTTTCATGGCGTCATCGAGCCACGGAGCCAGATACACCTGCTGCAGAGTCGCTTCCTTCTTCCCTTTCACCTCAGACAGACTGGAACTAAACCAGGCTGCAAGACCAGGACGTTCTATAAATACAGCCACGCTAAAAAGAAAGTACACCCTCACCCTGAGCTGGGGTTTTATGCAGCAGATACCAAACCATCACCCACTAATGGTTATTCAGATACACTTGTTTCTGCAAGCTGGCAGCCATCTTGTTTTGTAGAGCGGCTTTCTCTTTCAACCCTTCAAAACAAGCCATTCATTTTTAAACGATCCTGTCATGAACTTTAACATTTGACTTCAGAGTTTTTTGTTTGTTTGTCTTCTCTCTGGGTTTTGACCTGGAGGTGAATCTGCAGGAAAGACTGGTTGTTGTTCTGTTTGATGTCATGCTGTCATGATGCTTTCCAGGTTGATTTTCTACAACAAGGCGTCCAAACGAAGGAAATAATGTCCAATTTGGAAGAAGTGGAGGGTTACAAAAATCTAATTTAAAAATGCAGCAGTAAATTCACAGATTTCTTTCTTGTTTCACTAAAACTCAATATTTTCTAAAATGAATAAAATGGTCGGATTGTTGAAGGACTGGGATCTCTGAATAAATTAGACGGGTTATTGAATCAACCAACTGTCCAAACTCACTAAACTCCAGCCTAATGGGTACAGGATGTACTAACTTTCTGCATTCCTTTTAAATAATAAAATGTTTAATTTTGTTTAGTTAAACTCTTCTATACCAGTTATAGTCCAGTTATGTCACAAATTGCAATATTTCACCAAATATCACCTAAGTTACGAGGGCGAAAATGATTAATCAGATTAATTGTGATTAATTGTCAACTAATTTAGTAATAAACTCAAAAATTTGCCAATAGCTGTAAGAGCAACACACTCAGAAGTTATTAAGCCAAAACTGAAACAACAATATAAACACTGTATTGATGCTAAATCAACCAAAAGGGGCTGAACTTTTCACATGCTGACGTTGGAATCATTTCTTTTTAGCTGCAGATAATCATTATTTAAAGGAATGTTGTTATTGTATTTTAGGGAAATAAGAGGTTTATTTTCTTATTTGTACAAGAAATTTAATTTTTAATTTCTAATATTTTATAAATAGGATTAAGTGGATAAATTAAATATCAGCAAAACGTGCCATGTAAAAAAAAAAAATCTGATTTATCGATTAATAGTCAATCGATTACTAAAGTAATTGTTAGCTGTAGTTCTGTAGGTAAATATATTCCCATCTGAGACCAGATTTTACGCCACTAAATCTTCGTTCTTCATCTTTCCATGAAGTTCTCAGCGAGTCGCTGCCTTCACTTTGAGGGGAATGCAGATTTTCCAGCCAGGTCAGATCGTGAACGAGTCTCTCGTTTAAAGACGTTGTTCTGCTGCGTTGAACTTGGGTTTTTAGGGAAATCTGCTTCTCTGGGTCTAAAAATAGCAGCTAATGAAGACCAGCTCATGTTACTCAAAAGAAAACAAAACAATTGAATCCATTTTCGATGAGTAATTTCTGTTTTGGTGACGCAGTTGGAATAAAATAATCCATAAACGTGATTAAATTTAATCCCAGACGCTGCGTGCTGACAGCACCGTCAGGTGAGCGCATGCGTTTGGTATGCGAGCGTTTCCTCCTACGCAGCAGGGAATGCGGCTCTGCTGGGAGGAAACCAGAGAAACCAGCTGCAGCGCCAAACCGCGTCGTCCGGAAACTCATCCTCACCCAGTTTGACGAGAACTTCCCTCTCCAGGTCGGCCACCTGCCTGATGGCGTCGTCCAGCGAGCAGCTGAGCCGCATCTTGGGCCGCAGCAGCTCCAGCGTGTCGCTGATCATGTAGTCGATGTCGATGGGGAACGGGTGGTCCTTCGTCCAAACATCCACGCTCTTCTTCCACCAAATGTACCGCTGCAGAAACACAAACCTCATTAGACCTGCAGAAAGGTTCACAAAAAACACTTTGAATTCGCCGCCACATGACATCATTTATAACTGGGATTAGTTAGTTTCTACATTCTGCAGCAGGAACAAGTTCACTAAAATATGGCAAAATGATTCCAGAACAACAAACAAACGTTTTCTGACATGTAAAATATATTAGACAGTAAGTTATTGAGCGATTATGAATATTTGTTACAATGAAACAATTCATGTAAAATCATGTACAGGTACAAGACGTTCCTCCTCAGATTAAAGGCGAAAACACAATATTGTAAATAACAATTAAATAAATTCTGGTTAAATAAAACAAAAATAAATACAAGGAAAGTTACAAAAAATCTCTAAGAGATTTTCTCCCCATTTAGCAAATAGAAATAATTTGGGTGATTCTCACTGATCCAAACCAAGAAAAGTTTATTCTGATTTAACTTCAGACTGTGAGAAAAAAATGGATGAAAATTTCTGTTTTCAAATTGACGTTTTTAATTAAGCGTGAGATTTGAATATAAACCACTTTCAAGGACTTTATGCAGAAATCAAGCACTTTCCAAACCTTGAAAACACCAAAATCCCGGAGGATTCAAGCCCCTGTCTGAACCCTGTGGGTTCTGTTAGCATGTCAGCGGCGGAGGGGCTGCAACGCACCTGGAAGTAGATGAGGAAACAGTCCAGCTTCTTCTTGCTGGAGCCGCGGTCGAAGTACTGGCCGCAGGTGTCGAGCAGCGTGCAGACGAGCCGGATGCGGAACAGGTGCTCTGGCGGGTCCAGCGGGCTGGGGGCGCCGTCCGGGTTCACCCCGAAGGAGATGAAGGAGAAGAGGGTCCGGAAGACCACGGCCGACTCCACCATGCGGTAGTTGTAGAGCTCACCC
Organism: Girardinus metallicus; assembly: GCA_903067095.1. Classification (NCBI taxonomy): domain Eukaryota; kingdom Metazoa; phylum Chordata; class Actinopteri; order Cyprinodontiformes; family Poeciliidae; genus Girardinus; species Girardinus metallicus. Next base: position 94,433 of record CAEGAE010062538.1, on the reverse strand, counting down.
AGGAACTTGGCGCTGCTGATTCGCCGCTGGTTGAACTTGGGCTGGTTGACCTGGAAACAGCAAACCATCAAGGCTGGTGGTGGCAGCATCATGCTGTGGGGAAGCCACATTATTTACTGGAACTTCATTTCCATCCTTTTATTTACATCTGATGTCAAAATACTCCAGTAGGTTCAGTGATATATGTTTCACTTTCAGAAGGCAGAATATAGGAAATACTATGAAAACACAGAACATGCTGTTAGGAATTAAATGATTGATCGGCTTAATCATGATTAGTTAATTACTGAAATAATCAATTAATCGGCAACTGGATCATTCACACTTCTATTGATGTTTTTTAACGAACAAGAGCAAGTTTTCTACATTTGGAAGTGTTAATAGAAGAAAAAACATGCAGGTTGAAATGATTAATGGGATTAATTGTGATTGATCAATTATTAAAAGAACCGTCAACTAATTTAGTGATCGATTAATCATTAACTGAAGTGTAAAGGCTCAAATAAAGGCAATTTGGTGACAGAGAAAGACACTCAGAAGTAATTAAGCTAAAACTGTACAAAATAAAAACATTTTGCTTTCAAGATTTAAAAAACTTAATACTTTCTACCCACAACACCTTAAGTTGAAGTTTTAGCTTCAGATTCTGTAGAGAAATCTCCTCTTGAGCACCTCTGGAGTCAGTTAATCTAAAAACTAATCTCCGGATCAGCCCTGCACTGTGTTGACGTTAAAGCAGCAGGAAGGCTGGTACGTTGCTGGAGGATCTACACCGAGTCTCTTCAGCTCAGCAAGATGTCAGGAAAAAAGATGCAAGCTGGATTATTCTGACAGATTCTAACTTCTGGTTTTATCTGAGGTCTGAAATACCGGCTCCGATTTTCACAGATCAAACTTTTTCATTCTAACACATAAGAAATGTGCAGCAGGTTTTTTGAATCCAACAGAAAATAAAGAAGTGACAAGATTTTCCACATTTTACTGAAATCTAACCAATGTCCAGCAAAGTGGGATCTTTTCTGAAATCCTTAAAGGTTTGGTCTAAAATGACAGTTTGAGTAAACATACTGCAGTTACTGTCAACAAGCTTGGACAAAAGGCTGAGTGTTTCCCTTCAGTGCCACAGGGTGGGTGCTGAAAGCGCGCAGTAATGTGCAGACGGCTCTCCATGTGCAGCTGAAACATTCCAGGTGAAACTCAGGCTCCAAATTTTCCGTTTTGCAACGGCAACAGCAAAGGAAACCTGGAATAGTTCCTGTTTTAACGCGTCTATCGATGCTTTTTGATGCACAACGGACATTTTAATACATTAGAAATGTTAACAGAAGAACATGTGGGGCTGAAGCGATTAATCGGATTAACTGTCATTAACCCATTATTGAAATAATCATCAATTTAGCAATGAATTAATAATTAACTAGGGTGTACAAACTCAAAGAAACACCATTTACTGAAGGAACATATTCAGAGTTGTAATTAAGAAACATTTACTTGGAAATTTTCCTCAAGTCAGAGTAGAAACACTTCATAACAAAAGCATAATCAAGTAAAAGCAGAGATACTCCTGAAGGTACATTTTTCCAAAACCCTTCGGCGTTTCATGACCGTTTTAGTAGAGTTTGGTGTGAGCGTACCTCCATGCCGAGCCGGATGTCCTCCAGGACGCCGTCCACCACGTGGATGCCCACGTCCTCCTGGTACGCCACCAGGCCGGCCAGCAGGTTGGCCACACAGTGGATGCTGTTGTACTTGACGTTCCAGATGTTGATCATGCAGCAGATCAGGTAGCCCTTCACCTCGGGCTCCTGCCACGGCAGCTTGCGCATCTGCCGCAGAACCTTCTCCGTGGTGACCTTGGACAGGTCCTTGTACAGCAGCTTCCTGATGTACTCCTGCAGCGGCGGCCGCTTCTTCTTCACGGCCTTCTCGATGGGCGGCGGGTTGCAGTAGTAGTAGGCGTTCTCCACCATGGTGACGTAGCGCGCGTCCAGGTGCTGCGCCTGCTTTTTACGCATCATTTGTTCCTGCAGAGCAGAGAAAATCTGAGCTGAATATCTGCTGAAGTTACTTATTAAAAAAAAAAAAAAAACACTTTTACCGTTTTTTTATTTTTAACATTTTAAAGAATTTACGAATTTTGCTGGACGATAAATTGTCCCGGACGTTAACACGATAAACGATAATGTGGTTCTTTTGACACCATTTTCAAGTAATATTCCATATTAATGGTAATAATGACATAAAAATGCAAGAACAAATTCTCAAAGATCAACAAACTTTAAATTCTAACATTTAACACTGGAACTGGAACATTTTAAATATCCAAAATAAACAAAACTAATAAAATGAATTATTAAGTCTCCATAAACAAAATTGTCCTTCAAAAAATGGCTGCCTAGACTTTAATTTCTTATGTAAAAAATAAGCTTAATTGCTTGTTTATATGCATCTATTGTATTTCTAATATTTTGTAAGAAGGCATGAAAATATGCAGAATCAGACAATTTTTAAAAATCTGATTAAGCGTCAGCATAATTAATTACTACAATAATTGTTAATTGTTAGTTGGATCCCTAATTGAATTACCAGCAGTGCCATTAAATTAGTCGGTGTGAGAGCATTTGAAGTCACATTTTTAAATGATTAAATGTCAACCTTATTCCAGGCTTTGTTTTAGAAAAGAGAGAGAACGACGTTAGAAACTTTCCCAAACATGAAAACATTAAAGAAATAAACTTGGCCTGAGTTTCCATTGACCATATAAATGAACAATTTGACATTCAGAAAACAAATTGCGTAATGGGAACACACCACTGTGGAAAAAACTTTTCGATAAACCTTCTGCCACCAGGATGAGGCTTTTTTTGACTCAAAATTGATTTATTTCGCGAAACTGCAATAAAAACACTTTTTCTGCATCACACGATCAAAAACAGGAAGTTACCACTGGCAGAAACGACAAAGAAAACAGGAAGTAGTTGGAGAACGATACAGCGGCGTGCTTAATTACTTACCGCATGAAAAAACTTATTCACATGCGATTTTAATTGTTTCTTATGTAATAGAAACACAATTGCAAAATGTTTTTTGTGCAATACAGAAAGTTTTGTGCACATTTGCTACAGACTCGAGATTCAATCTGTCTTCTGGTTAGCAGCAGCTGATTTTTGTGCTAATAAAGACAGAAAGGTTGGGGCCGCAGGGAGCGGACTGACCAGCAGGACGCTGGTCCGCAGGTGAGAGTCGGGCGAGCGGAACAGGAAGCGGCCGCAGGTCTCCAGCAGCGTGCAGGCCATCTCGATGTGGTGGTGGGTGAAATCAGACAGCAGCATCTGTTGGGGCGCAGAAAAACGTTTACCGACTTTTTTTAATCAAGCATCTGAGGAAACCAGAGGACGTGCGGCGGGTCCAGACTCACCTTCAGGCAGTGAAGCGTGTCGGTCTTTGAGAACATCTTGAACTTGGAAAGTTCTCCGATGAATCGCACCGTTTTGTTCTTGGTCTCGATGTTGATCTGGTCCTTCTTACGGATCTAAAAAAGGTCCGTTTATTAACAGACTTAGAATTTAGACCAATACCACATCATTACTATTTAGAAACTGTGGCGTTCTCACTTTTAACCCAGAAAAGGAATGCATTACTCACTCTTTAGCTTATTTTATCAGAAACTGTAGAGCTGCTCACTATTTGGATGCAGAGGCCAGAAGCCCAGAGGAAACTTGTGGATCAACATTGTTAGACTATTTTTCAGACTCTTGTTCTCCCAACCCAGAAATGCAATTAGACCAGAAAATACTTAGCAACCTGAACTGGAGCATCTAGTTTACATACTTTAGATCAACATTAGATTATTTTTTTTCTTTTGCCCTTTTTCTTCTTCTTCCTTCGGTTTGTTATTTTGTTTGTATTTCCTTTTAATTCATGTGAAGCACTTTGAAATGCCTTGTTGCTGAAAATGTGCTGTATAGATAAAATTATCTTATCTTACAAACATTTACAAAAGCAAATATTTTCAAGTCTTATTTGATGTTTTTTGGGTTTTTTCTTTATTTAAATAAATTGCAGGGTTTCTACACTTTGCACACAGTAAAACTCAAGAACCTTTCAAGCTTTTCCAGGAAAGTTTTCAAACTTTCCCAGAACTACATTTGACATTAGGGGAGACACGATTAATCAGATCAATCGATTATTTATACTAATGCTTTTAATGCACAAGAGAGTTTTGTACATTTGGAAATGCTAATGCAAGAAATAAGGAAATATGTAGAGCTGTAATGATTAATTATCAATTATTTTTCTGGATTTTAGCAAAATAATTCTGGCAAATCTATCTGACCTAAAAGAAGTTTAGTCTGATTTAACGAAAACATTTGGTTTAAACTGCAAATAACATTTCCCTACTTTAGGCTTTTAATCAAAGGTAAGATTGCACTTTATTATCAACCTCTGCAGTTTGAATATAGAGCTCATTCAAGGACTTTACACAGAAATTAAGCACTTTCCAAACCATGAAAATACATAAATTTAAGCATTTTTCAAGTATTTCAAGCACCTGACTAAATCCTGGAAGGATTAACTAATACTGAGATCTGCAGAAACTGTGTATTTATCTCTGTATTTACAGTGAATTTAAAGGTTTAACGATGGAAAAACGACCCACGTGGAACCTGAAGTCTCCCTTCAGCATGGAGCAAAGATCCTCGGCTACGTCTGACATGCAGGGATGCAGCGTCGCCACCAGGCGAGAGTAGAAAGGCAGAAGATCCAACCTGAAACACCAGCTAGTCACTAAGCGGAAACACGGTGTGACAGCGCCTCTGTGTGGCGATTCCAGGTATGAACCTCACCTCTGCCTGGGGACGGTGAACAAGGCCCGGACCAGTTTCCTCCGGTTGGATTTGGTGTTCATGTTCATGCAGAAGTCCATGGCGGCCTGAAAGAGTCCGGATCAGCAGTTTAGCGACCGTTTACAGCTGCAGCAGAGTTAATCTGAGGTCCGAACCTCAGATTAACTCACCTTGTCTATCAGGTCTCTGTTGACACAGTTAGGAAGCTGCTGAATGAAGGCGTCCACGATCAGCTTCAGGTGCGACCCGGTGTTGGCCTCCTCGTCTTCTTGCTCTGCACAGAAAGACGACAATAATGTCTAAAATATAAATTAACTAAAAACCTGCTAATAAAAGAAAAAATGCAGTGAAATCGGCATTAATCATCAGACTTCATTTCCATCTTTATATTAGAAATGCTAATATTATATTAGTCATCTTTTGTGTCCTGTTATTAATCAGTTAATCTAATGAATAAATCATCAGATCAGCTCCGCTGTACTGATGTTAAGTCAAGCAAAAACAGAAGAACTTTTCACATGTTGCGTGTTTTTTTGGCTGCAGGTGTTTCCTTTGCTGCATTTAAGGCAAGAAAATGTTTATTTTCCTATATAAAATTAGAAGAGAATTAGTTTATTTGCATCTTAATGTATTTTTAATATTGTATAAAACGGGTGAAAAATCTTAAGAATGTGCGAAATTTGATCAGATTAATGGTCAGAGTAAAATAATCGTTAGTTGCAGTTCTAGAAACAAGTCAGGGATCTGATGGATGAATTGCCACAATAAATTGTCCCAAATATTATTGCCATAAATGATAATATAAGATTAAGAAAAGCACATTTAAATAGCAGGACGAGCAAAAATAGCACAAAAGAGCAACTGAAGGTCTGTAACAGACTTCGTTTTAGTCAGATTATGTTTTTATTTCCACCTTGGACGTGTTTTTCAGTTGAATTGTTGAGGAAAATCTCAGAGTAGAGTCAGTTCCCACCTTGCTCATCCAGCAGCTTCTTGGCCAGCTCCTCGTTCTCCACCTCGTCTCCTCCCTCCAGCTCCAGAGGCTCGTCTGCGATGTCCAGCGCCTCCAGCTCCAGCTCCAGGTCTTCTGTGGCGCTCACGTCCTTCGCTTCTCTGCCATCTGAGGACAACAGCGCATCACTCACACCGGCCCCATTGGTCCGCTCCAGCCCGCCTCCAGCCCGCTTGTCCAGAAAGTCCAGTTTGTTTTGGGGAGGTGTGAACGCTGATCTAACTCTGGTTCGCCTGCGACACTCGGCCTCGGTTCGGTTGAAGTGAAATTTGATGCAGTTTGAATGCATAATATTTTTTCAAATAAGTTTCTTCCGATATGAAACTTAGGAACTTTTTAGTAAAAGTTTACGAGTTTTTACTCACAGTATCCAGAAATGTTCCTCAAGACTAACAATACTGTGTAATAACTAAATAAAACTAAGAAAGCACAGAATGGTGGTAAACGTACCTTTGGCGTCGTCCTTGTCTTTGCTCAGGCCGCTCTTCTCGTTGTCTTTGAACAGGATGGCGGGAACGAAGGCCTTCAGGTCGATCAGGTTTTCGTAGAAGTTTCGCGCGTCTTCGTCCTCCCAGATGCCGCCCTCCAGTTCGTACTCTCCGGGTTTTCCGGGGGTGAAGATGTCGATGCCGGGGCCGTGCTCTGAGGGAGAAAACAGCTGATGCCAGGGCTACATCCAACCAAGTTATCCAGAAAAGGATAGTTTCATGCAAAATACTTCCATTAGTGTCCCCACTGCCTCTAAAAAACAGACCAAGTGCTTAAAACCTTGGATTCATATTGAATTTGGCTCAAACATGTATTGTTTAAAGCACATTCAGGTTGTGGATTATTGTGCTTTTTTTTTTGACAAGTAGCTAAAATGATTATTAAAGTAAATAATCAATTTTGAGAATAAGTTATCAGTATAGAAACTGGATGACTTTTTTGGGGAAGTAATCAGTAATTAGAAACTAATTACTATCTGATACAGCAGAGGGCGCCCCCTGCTGGCCGGCCGGGCGCCCCCTGCCGGTCGGCCGGGCGCCCCCTGCTGGGCGCTCGCTCACCTTCCTGCATGGTCTTGTCCTGCGGCAGCTCCGGCATGTTTTCGTCCAGCAGGTCGGCCAGCGTCTGCGTGTTGGCCAGCAGCTTCTGGTAGGACGTGGCGAACTCCTCGTACTGCTTGTGGCGATCCTCGCTCAGCTCGCCTTTGGAGTGCAAGATCCGCCTGAACCCAACGACAGAATACCTCAGCTCGGGTCAAAGAGCTTAAAAATCCATTTTACAGGAAAATTTATTTACTTTTCCGTTTTCTGTTTGAGTTGAGGAGCTCGTTTGTAATTCTGATAGCGTTTAAATAATAGAAAGTTTAACTCGTTGTGAACTGAAAATGAGAGAAAAAGCAACTGAAGTCTAAAGGGGAACTGAATAAAACCAGTCGGGCGGATTGGCAGGAAAACATGAAGCAATGTGAGCGATCAATCAATTTCATTGATTAACTGAATTTTTGGTTTTTCAAGACTAATGTCTCAGCATCAGAGAAACTCATCCAGGCGTTTCTCTGTAGTGGCTTTGATTCCTGCAGCAGCGATTTCACAGGTCCAGAACCAACGGTCCAGAACGGTGCTGGAGTTCTGACTAGAACCAGGAAGATGGAGACACCACCCGCTCTACACCACCCAGTTCTACACCACCCAGTTCTACACCACCCAGTTCTACACCACCTGGCTCTGCACCACCCATCTCTGCACCACCCGCTCTACACCACCCAGTTCTACACCACCCGCTCTACACCACCCAGTTCTACACCACCTGGCTCTGCACCACCCGGCTCTGCACCACCCGGCTCTGCACCACCCGCTCTACACCACCCAGTTCTACACCACCCGGCTCTGCACCACCCGCTCTACACCACCCAGTTCTACACCACCCGCTCTACACCACCCAGTTCTACACCACCCGGCTCTGCAGGCCTTCACTGAGAGAACAGACGTCCTGCTGGTAGTTTATAGATCACTGATTGGATTAAAGATCTGCTGCTGCTGGATCAACCTTCCAGACCTCCCAGGTTCTGGTTCTGGTCTGAACCCAACATGGAGAAGCAGCATTCAGCTTTTATGCTCCACAAATCTGGAACAAACTTCCAGAAAACTGCAAAGCAGCCGAAACACTGAGTGCCTTTAAATCTCGACTAGAAACCCAGCTGTTTAGTTGCTTTGGAACCGTAATAAATCAACATGGATCAAGATATTTTATGTGTTTTGATGATTTTAACGATGGTACTTGATAAAATTAAATGTTTGTAGTTTCACAGATGATTAAGTGTTGTTTTTATTACTCTTAACGTTCCTATGTCTTTTTTATGATGTAAAGTCCTTTGAACTGCTGTGTTGCTGAAATGTGCAATGCAAACAAACTTGATCGATCGATAGATTGATTGATAGGTTGATTGATCTGACCGGTTCTGCCTCTCGATGTTCTGCAGCTCCCGGTGGTCCTTCTTCAGGTGTTTGGTCAGGGAGGTGAAGTATTCCCTCAGCAGGTTCTGGAATGGCTGCTGCTTCTCGGTGTTGATTATCTCGCTCGGCGGGAACGCCAGGCCAAACTTCTCTGCCGCCAGCTTCACCCTGCGCGGCACCAGACCGGCGATGTCGTCGCCGCAGTGCTTGCAGAAGCTGATCACCACCGACACGTGTGTGTGCGTCTCGCGGTCCGTCCCGATGATGTTCTTCAGCTGCTCGTAGATCAGCGACAGCCCCTCCTTGTCGGTGAACAGGCCGACGATGGTGAGCTCGGCGATGAAGCGCAGGTCGGTGCGGAGCTTGCTCACATTGGGCGCCTTGTCCTCCTTCCTGGCCTCGAAGTGCTTCTTCCAGGCCTGCAGCAGCAGCGGCGCGAACTCGGCGTAGCGCTGGTGGAACAGGGAGCACAGGTGCACGGCGCAGCCCACGTCGGAGATCTTCAGCTTGGCCTCCACCAGCGAGCTCACCGCCTCGCCGATGTACTTGCTGAGGTTGAGCGAGGTGAAGTCGTTGGAGAGCGCGTCGCGCTGCTGCTCCGTCAGCGTGCGCAGCTTCTTGACGAAGGCCGTGTTCTTCTTCAGGCTGGAGTCCAGGCGGCTGAAGAAGGCCTCTTCGGGTCGGGCCTCCTGGGCGTTCTGGTTCCGGCTGCGGAGCTCCTTCCGGCCATGATGCCGTTCCCAGGCCTCCTGGTGCAGCTGGTGGCCCTCCTCCTTTTCCCTGGAGACCAGAGACAACGGTGGACCAGGGTTAGAATAGTTCTGGGTTCTTCATTACACTGAAAATACACAAAATCTTAACAAGTATTTATGGTCTAGTTTCTAGTGCAAATATCTTATTACACTGAAAATACAACAAAACTAATTCACACACAACTGTTCAGCAATATAAAGGAGCTTGTTTTAAGTCAATAATTCCATAACATTGGTGAAAAAGTTCTAGCTCCACCTGCAGATTATTTTACGACAAACATGGGGAAAATATCTTGTTGTAAATAAAATAATCTGGCAAATGAACAAGCAGCTTTTCACCAATATGAAGGAATTACTGACTTAAGAGAAGCTCCTGCATCTTGCTGAAAAGTGTCTTGTTAGTTAATTTTGTCTTATTTCAATTGTTCCAACACATTTGGACTAGAAACTAGACAAAAATACTTGGTTATATTTTAAAACTCTTAAGATTTTACGATACTATTAATTTATAAATTAACAGTATAATTAAAAGATCTGCTGCTGTTGCATCAACCTTGCAGACAATCCCATGTTATATTTATGTATATATGTTATGTTTACATTTGAAAGTCTGACATTATTTTGATTTTAGAATTAATGGATTTGATTTAAATGCATGTTTTGTGACTCGTTGAAAATTAGCAGCTTCTATTTGCGTTATGTTTGAAAAAGCCAGAATCTCTTAATGAAGTGAATTAATCCAAACTTAATTTGACCTCATCACTCGGTTTCTTCTTCACGATGAAGTTAATCGTGACTCACTTGAGCAGCGCTGCCTCTTCCTCGCGCTGCCGTTTGGCCTCATCTTCTTCGAGCTTCTTCTGCAGCTCCTCCTGTTGCTTCTTCTCCTCCTCCTCTTTCTTCTTCTGATCCTCCTCCGCTTTCTGCTTTTCCTCCTCTTTCTTCCTTCGCTCCTTTTCCTCTTTCTTCTTCTTTTCCTCCTCTAAGCGCTTTTTCTTCTCCTCCTTGCCTGCATCCTTTTTACCGCTGGCCTTCGCCTCTTCTTTAGCCTTGTCTCTAGCAGATGCCGCCCTCCGTTCAGCCTCTTTGTCCTTCTCTTTTTCTTTGTTGCTGAAGGAGTTGGCGTCTTTTTCATCCATGTTTACTGAGGGCTTGCTCTCAGCAGGCATACTGAGGATGGAGAACAACAAAAACTTTCTTCAACAAACAGAAAACCGTTCAGATTCCTTAAAAACCTTGAAGCGTAAACTAAACTGAAGCTTAAAATTGACAACTTTTCTATCTGTTGAAGCCATTTAAAAGTAAAAACCTAATATATGACACTGCTTTTATACTAATTTCAGAACCGAACCCTTTTTAGAGAACTGTTTGTTACTCAAACAGGAAAAGATCCTTAAACTTAAGGTGCTATGTCAAAACATACCAGATAACTTAAATTAAACCAGATACAAACCGGATGTTTGGGCTTTCCTTCATCGGTATGAATAAAGTAAAATTGTTCGAAAATCCAACAATGATTGTGAATATTTAACTCATTGTGACTTTTCTTCAAGAATAATTCACCATATACAATAACTCTCTAAAGGATTCTAACTAATATGAGCCTCAAAAACATTTAACTTCCCTTCATAAAGTATTTCTGAATTTGATGTAGAGCAGAAGAATTTTGCACTTGAATATAATAAGTCATTTTTGTGGCAATCTGACACACTAACATGTAGCAGCTGATTAAAACAACTTCTAAAAATCCCTGCGCTAAAGAAGTCATCCCTTATATTGTAAAAATAAATAAATAAATCTAAAAGTTACCGGTTTTAAAGACAAAAATTGGATTTTAACTCACACGATTCAATTCAACTTCATAATATAGAGCTGGAATGTTGCTGCAGCATTTCTTCAAACTACCAACTATTACCACGCAAAAAAACATGTAATTTAAACTGTAGGAGCTGTAACTAGTCAGAGATCTAATTTAACGACAAAACCCATTTACCTGCATCGTGAGGAAGTGTCGGAAATCAAACCAACGAACCGCCTTTTAACCACAGACCTTAGCTGACACGTTTACTGAAAGAAGACAAGTTCCTTCAGCTCTTAACAGCTAAACTCGTCGACGTGCTTTCATTTCAGGGTGCTACTAACAAGCTGTAGCCTTAAAATGAGTTTAGAAATTCATAAGTTAGCATTAGCGTTAGCTAACGCATTGTATGAACCGACATAAACAGACGTTTATACACCCCGGGAATCCGCATTAAGCTGCGGCAATGTTGACTTTAAATAACATATCGGGTGAAATAACAGACATAGGCACAAATCGGTGGAGATGTGGCTGTAAAAAAAATGAATTTTACCTACTGACGACTCCAAAACAAACATCGGTGAATGGTTTCCAAGTTAACTGAAGAAGGACCCTATTATTTGGTACTATACATTTTGCCTGACTAAAAATATGGTAAATAAAACAAACATGGGTAATTTTGTGGCAGCTAAAATAATTGGTCTACATCAATACAGGTTTATTTTTAATATATGTCTATTTTACTTTATCATATATTTTGCCTAATTTAAATTGTGTCAACTGGAATTTTAAAGGTTGCCTGTAGTTGTATGCGAGGCGGATAATATAAAACATTAAAACCAGCAATTCTTCTCCTCAAACACTCCCACTAAGGAATAAAATAAATAAATAATAATTTACATTTTTATATTATCCTTTTTATCGCATTTAATATATATTAAATTTTTTATAGTCATTACTATTTTAAAATAATTGACATTACTTACATTTTTAAAATGTTTTTTTTTTTTTGAAAAATAATTGTAACAGAAAAGATCACACAAACCAGATTCATATCTAGACTTTAACTTGGCCACAACAAAACCTTTGTGTTTTTACTTTGAGTCATTGGTGTGCTGCCTAACTTTTCTTCACCTAATGAAAATAATCATTGAAGAAATACTTTCTGTACTCATGTTATCTTTGATTTATGTTATTGGCATATTAATATGTAAAGAAAAAAATCTAATTAATTTCAGAACCACAAATATGTTCTATCATATCAATTCTTAGAAAGACCTGAAATAAAAGTTTTCTCTTACCATTTATTAATTAAAATGAAAATTAATTATTGAGATATACTCAATTTTACAAAAGTAAAATCTCAAGAGGAAATTATAGCATAATTTCAGCAGTTTATTGCAGAATATTGCAATTTCACACATTACAACCCGATTTATTAAAACTCATTTTATTCCACAACAAAACATAAACAAAAAAACAAAGAATAAAAAAGAAATCTACTGCAGAATGTAATTAAACTACAAACAGAAAATAATAAGCCAGACTAAATTAATAAAATAAAGAAATCGATAAAAAAAATTTAACGATGATTAAAGCATGATTATTTTTTGCTGTAAAAATAAAACTGAAATGAATCCATTCAAGGAAAAAACTGCATCGCTGAAATGTCTGAGGCTAAATCCAGCCAGGAAAAAAGTGAGTCATCAGCTAAAACTGATTCCTGCAGGTAAAGTTTTGGTTTCCTGATTCACCAAACTGAATACCAGTTTCAAACATCTAGCTGCTGATTTGAGGTGAAGTCAAAAAAGGTGGAGGTAGTCCACCATCTTTATTCTTTCCGTCCATTTTGTGCAGCCCGTAGCATGATACCACCACTGCCTTGTCCAAGAGCAAGTCCATTGTTAGTTAGACATCTACTTAACTCGGGTTTCCGTGTTTCAACAAGACAACACTGGAAAAATCCCAAAGTCTTACCAAGTATTTCTGCCTAGTTTCTAGTGCAAATATCTTAGTACACTTGAAATATGACAGAATTAACTTACAAGTAACTTTTCAGCAAGAGCATCTTATTTTAGGTTAATAATTCCTTAAAATTGATGAAAAGCTACAAGTGAAAATCTGCCAGTAGAACTAATACTTTTTCATCAATATTAAGAAATTATTGCCCTAAAACGTTCTCCTATTTGTTACTGAAAAATTACTTGTATGTTAGTTTTGTCTTACTTAGTGTAGTAAGATATTTGTACTAGAAACTAGACAAAAATACTTGGAAAGACTTTATATAGTTGGAGTGAAAGATCTGAAAAAATCGACTTCTTTGCTCCTCAAACATTTAACCAAACATTTGCTTTTTTGTAAAAACCCTGTGTGCTTAAAACTTGATTGATAAAAAGGCAGTCTTTGTTTTACATAATCAAACTGACCCTAGAATATGAGTAAATAAATCATTAAATACCTAAAATGAACAACACTGAAGCCCACAATGAGTGGCAGCGCGAACAATGTGCAGAATAGGCAGCGTCAGGGGAAGCTGCTGGTAAATGCTTTGTTTTAGTCTGATTTCTGTTGATCCGTTGCTCTAAAACCGTCCAGTTTGTCAGCTAAATCTCAAACATTCATGGGAAATTCTGCAGACAACTCAGACCCAAATCTGTCCGTGCAAAAACTGCTGAAAGGCCGTTATCCTGATCTTTGTTGAAAATGAAAATGTTTTTTGAAGCTAACACTGCTTTGGATTTCGAGTCGAGGCGATGCTGCGATTTGTTTCCGGTTCTCTTCCTGAAGAGTAAAATTTTAAAGAAATGTTTTGTTCCCCAAAAGGACATTCTGAGACATCTAAGGAGGTTTCTTCATCTGGTTGCTGTGAGGGGTCAGAGGTCAGCCTATGGCTTCTGAGCCAGGCGGCTTTTTCCCTCCTCCTGTTCAAGCAGCTTGAAGTGAGTGTAGGACAGGATTCCTGCCAGAGTACAGAGGATTCCCAACGCCTGAGGGACAGACAGAGACAGAGACAGAGACGGAGAGAGAGAGAGAGAAAGAGAGCGACAGTTTAGGAGGACATTAATGGTTGACTCCACTCAGCAGAGCCAGAGGAAGTTAGCTTCACCTGGTTGAGAGACAGCGGGTCGTGGAAGAGCAGATATCCTCCAATCAGAGTGATGCAGAACTTGAAATGACCGAACATGTTGTAGCTGAAGGAGGGAGTCAAGGGACAACAAATGGATGGATGAACGGACGGATAAACAGATAATCCCTCCTGAACCACCCGAGCCCTCATCACCACTCCCCCCCCTCCGTGCCTGAAGGATACGTTACAGCCGAAGTGTTCCCAATGATCCAGTAGATGGAAAGGTTAACGAGGAACGCCACCACGCCTGAAAACAGCACCGCTACCTGGTCGGAGGGAGAACAGCAACGTTAAAACTTCGGGAAATAAACCAGGGTTAGCTAGTCCGTGTTAGCATTAGCATTAGTGTTGGTGTTAGCATGTTTGATGTCTGACCAGAGCAGGCAGTGACCAGGGTCCGAATATCCCGCCGTCTCCGGCCAGCGGCTCAAACAGCGGGATGATCCCGAGGAGGATGGCGGATGACAGAGGAGCCTGAGGTATACGGAGGGCCAAATGGGACAATATTAAATAAATATGTCATGAAATAAATAAAATAAATGTCTCATTAAATTATATGAGACTAAAGTCATTTATAAATGAACAAAATGAAAATAAAGAAAAAAGTGATGCACAGATTCTCAAAATTCTCCTAGGAAATCTGAAAAGTGCGGCATGCATTTGTTTTCCTGCCTTTCGTGTTTTGTGTCCACCAGCTTTGCACATTTAGACACCGCAATTCTTGCAAATACTTCTTTGCAAACTTAGCCAAACTGAGTGGAGCGCGTCTGTGAAAAGCAGCTTTAGTCATAAAACATCTAGATTTGGGTCTGGACTTTGATTAGGCCATTTTAATATATGTTTTGATCTAAAACATTGTAGCTCTGGCTGAATGTTTGTGTTTAGAAATGTTCTCCCTATAGTCAGCCAGTATTTAGGAGTTCCCCTGCTTTATAAACGAACCCCCTCAGCATGATGCTGCCGGATGCAGCGTCTCTTTTTGACCAATGTGGCGTTTTGCATGGAGGGCAAAAACTGTACAGGTTGTGATTAATTTTGCAAGTCAGCAGTGATAAGAGAAGTCCCAACTGGACTTATTAGGAGCAATAAGTGACCTTTGACCTGCACCAGACTTCTCACCTGATAGTAGAGAAGCTGCATGGAGTTCACCTGGAGCTCATGTTGTTTCGCCCCCACCCACTGAAACACAAAAAGGAGTTTTGCGTCATTTCAGTTTAGTTTCCTGTTCTCAGAGGATCGATGGGTGGATATTTACTCACCACTTGGTAAAGTGAAGTGACAAGAACCCCCAGTGTGGCAAAAACCGTCCCCAACAAGTTGAAACGCACGTCGTAGTAGGAGTTCAATATCACCCCAAAAGTTATGGGTACCTGGAAGGACAAATGAAGCAAAACTCTGATCCTTTAGTGAATGTTTTATCAGGGAAACAGCAGATTTCCAAAATCAGACTTTTATTACTACAACTAGCAATTATATTTGTAATCGATTAAAAAATTGGCACATTCTGCAGATTTATTATTTAATCACTTAACCCTCCTTCAGACAATATTATAAATACATTAAAACATGCAAATAGACAATTCAATTTGTTTATTGAATGAAGTAAAATTGATTACTGAAGCAGATTAATTACAATTAATCTGATTACTAAGTAATCATATGAATTTGATTAATCGTGAACAATCAGATTAGTCATGATTAATCCATCAAATTGCCATTAATACATTTAATTGAAATTAATTAGATTATTACAATTATTCCAATTAGTTGCAAGTATTCTGATTTGTCACAATTAATTGGATTAATTGCAATTAGTTGCAAATAATCTGATTAATTGTGATTAATCTGATTATTTGCAATTAACCCAGTTAGTCAAAATAAATCTGATTAATCAGGATTTATCTGGTTAATTGTGAGTAATCCGATTAGTCACAGTTAATTTGACCAATTTGCAATTAATTCTATTAGTTACAATTAATCCAATCAAGTTTGATTTATGCAGTTAGTTGCGATTAATCTGAGTAGTCCCAATTAATCATAATTAGTAATGATTAATTGTGAATAATCTGATTAATCGTTTGAGCCCTATAGATTTTCCTCACTAGCGTCAGCTTAATCTTGGTAGAGAAGGTCTTCTTGTAGTAGGTGGTCTGGATGAGGATGATGACGGGCGTGGTCATGACTTTGGCCAGCTGGTATGTTCCTATCGAGTTGTTCTGCAGAGAGAGGTTGGTGAAGGCCACAAAGCCACAAAAGCTGAGGGCCAACCACATGATCCTACGCACTGGGAGGCTTTTTGGACAGAAAATGTCCATTTTCTGGCAGATGTAGAGTCCCAACCATGTGACCACAAAATGAACGAGGGTGAGGGTCATGTTGGGGAAGCCGTAGTGGACGTAGATCCACTTGTTGATGAAGACGATGCAGATGGAGGAGAAGAGGTTGACCAGCAGGCCGGTGACGATGCGCCGGTTGGCTGAGAACCCAAACAGCTGCCGGGCCATGGTTCTGGATGGCTCCCAGTTCAACTTTTCCCAGGACGGATTTGTCACACTCAAAATGTAGGACTACAGAGGAGAAAGAGCAAATCAATGAGGAACACACAGAGAAAATATAATCTAAAGATAAGAATATTAGAACTGAGTTAGTCCAAAGTTCATAAACTCAACTTTTATTGTTATTATTATTATTGTTGTTGTTATTATATATTGAACTACAGAAGCAAAAAGATCCAGAGATAATACAGTTTTTATAGAAGATGGATGGATGGATGGATGGATGGATGGATGGATGGATGGACAAACAATTGGGTGATGGATGGACAAACAATTGGATGAACAGATGGACAGATGGATGGAAAATAGTCGGATGGAAGAATGGAGGGACGGATGGATTTTGAATAAATGAATTGGAAAAAAAAGAAACTAATGGATGGACAAAACTTCACCAAATTATACAAACTGAGGGTTGAAAAGATGGACAAATGAACAGATGAATGGATGCATCAACAATTTAATGGACAGAAAGAGGTTTGGATGAATTTACCTTCAGGACAGAGAATAAAATCTGGAACTACAATGATTTTCAACACTAAAACAAGAATCAAACCCAACCTTTAGTCCTCAAACAGCTCAGAAAACCAGCCTCGTTATTCTGGTGGAGACATTTGACTCCAAAGATTTATATTTATCCTTTAGTTTAGAAACTTTATGAACAGGGAAATTTACTCATATTTTTCTCCCAAATGTATTAACTATAATAGAAATAATTTAAAAGTGAGTTCCTGTAGCTTTAATGAGAAATGTAGTTTTAATTTTGGAAACACACAACTTGTCATTGTCTCTGAGAGTCTGCCACGCAATAAAAAAAAAAGTTTACCTGCAGGTCTCCATCTTCCTTTCTCCTTCCCTGCTTCACTTCGGGATCCGCTCCGGAAATAACCGAGCCAATCCCAGCCTCGGTTCCCCGTGCTTCCTGCTGCAGTCCCGGGGTTTCCAGAGCCAGAATCTCTGCCGAACCTGTGGATTGTTCTTCCGAGCCCGTGGACATGCAGCGGTCCAACTGACTGGAGCCTGAATCGTCCTGTTTGTTCCTGTTTCCTCCGAGTTTCACACCGCGGAGCCACAGCGGCAGCTAACGGAGCGGAGGGGGGACTGGAGAGCAGAGATGGGTCGCGTAAAGTGATGGCTCACTACACTCAAGAAAAACACTTTATGTTTTGTTACGTACGTGAAAGCCCAAAAAATACAAGAATTTTTCTTTTGACATTTTCTCGTAATTCTCGTAATATTGTGATTTTATTCTCAAAATGTCATATACCTTTTAATTACTTTAAGAGCATGGCTGCAATACTCTAGAACTCAAGAGTAAAGTTTCAATCTGTTTATGTTTCATTACTTTCCAATGAGAACATCCAATTGTCAAAACACGAGGGTGTAGGAAATAGTGAATCTTTACACAAATTGTAATAATTTCCTTCTCAGGCCCTTGACACAATGTAATCTATGATACTGAATTGTTGACCCTATATATTTTATTTTTTATCCATAATAAAACACTTAATTTAGCCCAGTGGCTATTGTAAAGGACTGTAAAAGTAAATGAATTATTACTGTTGTTATCCTTTAACATTTAAACACGATGAAACTTAATTTAACTTTCATAAAATGGCTTTGACAGGCTCCGTGTGGGTGCAATCTAACTCTTTACCTTAGGGGGCAGTAGAGATTATTAAGCATGTCAGTTGGAGGAGAGTTTAAAAGAGAAGAAGAAAGCCTGCTAAACCTCGTGAAGCGGGAACTGACATCTCTCCAAAATGGACTGGTAAAATATGTCATTTTACAATTTTTACTTTTTTGTTGTGTTTAATTTGCTCCTTGTTTTATATTCTGCTTGTGTTCATTTTCTTGCTGCGTAGTTTTCTTTAGCGGCAGCTAACTGTGCTAACAATGCTAATCCTTCCTTCCACTGAATGCTGATGCTAGCAGACTAATTTTGTTTACACGTAATTTAAATAGTTCATAGTTAAAAATGGGGAAATGAATACATTATCGTGAGTTATAAAATGGAGAGAATAAAGAGGGTTAACTTTAAAACCGATAACAACAGAGTTGAAGACCCGCTTTAATGAAGGATTTTTAATGTTATTAGAGCTTTTTTCTATATCAGAAAAGTAGATGTCAGTACACAATCACTGCCGAAACCTGGCATCCATATGAGCAACGAAAACATTTAATATCCCTTCGGGATCAATAAAGCATATTTTAACTTGAATTGAAAACACACCCGTGTTGTATTAGACCAGTTAGGAATGTTCTCCAGAAAGTGTGAGAGGTAACAAACCCAGTAAGGCAACTGTTATGAAGCAACCGACACTTATTCAAGGGTTAGCAGACTCAAATAGTTCGCTACAAAAACTTTATGCAACATTAACACCACTTTATGGAGTTGGGTGATCATAACATGCAGTTACACAGATATACAGCACGAATAGAGTTAATAAATGCATTATCTACTCAATGGGAACACAACTGACTCGGCAGTTGGCTAGAAAACGGTACATTATTTCTCTAAATAGGTGGTAAATGATAATAAGTCGATGCTGAATGAGCATGCTCTTCAGAGAGCAATGCATGCAAACACAATGATGGAAAATTGAGTGGAGGAAAAACCTATTTAACTCCATCCATATATAGAATATTTAGTCATATTTTGCTCTTACATGTACATTTGTAAGTGATCAGATGAATAAAAATACCAACTTACAACATGTGTCTTTTTGTCCTGAAGGGGTCAGACTGAGCTGCCATCTCCGGTGGTTCGAGATGATGAGGTGACGGTCGCCGCTCGCAGGAGGAAGAAAGTGGCCTGTATCCTTTAAGGAAAATACATTTATTTGTGAGCTCAGATTTAAAAAGAAAAAAAATCCCGATTTTGACTGTTGTTCCTGGAGAAAACAGATTATTTTTGTTTTACATGAGATTCCTCCAATCAGGTTTGTGAATCAGGAGTTCAGAGGATAAAGATGCCATTAGAGAACATCAGAGTCCAGTAAAGTTTTTAAAATGCTGTTTGTATCCCTGATAGTGAAGTAGCTTTGCAGCACATGATGTTTAGCTGATCATTTGCTAATTGCTGTTTTTCTGGAGGTTTGAAATGAACTAGTCATGGAAATCATTTGTTAGAGAAAAGTTTGGGTTATGTTCCTGACTCTGCTCAGTCCCGTCACCCGGCGGCAGCCCCATCGGCCCCTCGTTCACCCCGGCCCGCTCCCTGAGGAACACCCCAGCTCCCCTGTTCCGACAGGCCGGTGAGGGTCAAAGATCAACTTAGGGCTGGGCAGTGGGTTAAAAATAAAATCATTTTCCATTTAGATCTGGTTTCCAATTTTAATTTCTAAAAAATAAATTACAATTGACAGAAAATATTTTCAAAAAGGGATTTTTATTATATTCATCCTTTCTGAGAGCGCACAGTGGTATATTAGGGTCAGGTTACGATATTTAAAATAAAATATTTACCAGAAAAATGCCTTAAAATTACAAGAAAAATGTCAAATTCAAATTACAGAGTCAAATTACAAATTTGACTGGTATTATTACAACTGTATTCTTGTAAAATCATAACTTTTATTTTATAAAAAAGAAACTCTAAGCCTGGCCTTAATACTCCATTGTAAATTTGACTGGAAGTCAAAGTCCAAAACAAGATGGCCGCCCTGACATCACTGAACTAAGGAGATCCAAGAACTTCATTGGCAGGGGGAAAAAAAAAAATCCAGATTTTCCAAAAATTAAATCTTCAAAACCAAAATATTAGTTTTATTTGCAATTAGTTTTATTAAAATATTTTGCCATCAAACCACTCCATGTTGGACTAAACCCCAAACTTTGCTCCCGTCTTTTTGTCTCCAAGTCACTCCCAGAGTTCCAGACGTCTCCTCCATTTTGGTTCCTGGCACTCGGACGCCGCGATACACACACACCCCCCGACACAACGCGGTGAGACACGCATTCGAAAGGTGGCGTCCACCTTGTATTTGAGTTTGTTTGTATTTAATTTTTTTGCGTGTGAGCAGAACTTGGAGGACAGCGATTGGACCAACAGCTTGTATACGTCCCCCGTCTCCGGGTTGGACAGCAGCAGCTTCTTCAGAGACGACGAGGCGAACCTGAGCTCAGCGCTGCTGAAGGAGGACGACCCAGGAGAGGCTGGTGAGGGACTCCTGTCCGATTGGCTGCCGTGTCGCTTTGATTGTCACGTTTTAACATCGGGCTCTCTGATTGGCTCAGTGGCCGCCAGTCTGTTCCCAGAGTTCCTGGCCTCCTTCCTGAAGCACTCTTCTTCTGCTGTGTTTGAGCTGCTGGAGGATTATCAGAACATCTGCCAGGAAAAGGTACCGGAAACAGAACCATGGAGTTCTGCTTCTTACATTTTATTTATTCTATTTAGGGCTGGGCGATAAATCAATAACAGTATATCTCATATTTGTCATGATATATATTGTTATTGATTTATTGTGATCAGTATAAATAGTTAATACATCTAATAAAATATTTAGAATATTTAGAATATTCGCTGACCTCTGATATAGTTAACTAACTGACTGATTCTTTGGTTGCCTAGCAACAACCTGCTGGCAGTTTCAAGTTCAGCCCCCCCTGACCCCCTCAACTTCGGTTGCCTAGCAACAACTTGTTGAGTTGTTGCTAGGCAACAACTCAACAAGTTGTTAAGATCAATAATTGCTGATATCGACTGATGTGTTTTTCAGCCATGTTGTCCAGCTCTGGTTCTATTAAATTTTCCCAGAAATGATTGTGTTAAACGTTATTTGAATATCATGTTGAACTAAAATAGTAATATTAATGCAAGTATACCCACACAAAGATAAAAAAAAGAAAACAACTTTAATTTCTGAAGACCATTTAACACTGTAACTGTAACATTTTAAATGTTCAAAATGAATAAAACTACCCAAACAACAGTAGTTAAAATGGATTATGAAGTTTAGGTTTTTTTTTTAAATAGAGTATGAAAAATGTAAATTTCTGGCTGGATAAAAAAAACAGAACCTGATCTTGGTTCTGTTGCAGGTGAACGTTCTGCAGTCCGTGGTGCTGCGAGCGGGTCAGAACAGCAAGACGGCGGGCGTCCGCTGGCTGCTGCAGCAGGAGAACTGCACCTGGAGGCTCATCGCCTCTCTCTACAGGTATCCGTCCGACTCCCTCAGCGCACCTTCGTCTCCTTTTAAAATTAAC
Organism: Girardinus metallicus; assembly: GCA_903067095.1. NCBI lineage: Eukaryota > Metazoa > Chordata > Actinopteri > Cyprinodontiformes > Poeciliidae > Girardinus > Girardinus metallicus. The sequence continues at coordinate 72,696 of CAEGAE010062538.1, read as the reverse complement.
CTAGTTCTGATTCTGCAGAGATCGGGTCCAGTTGGCGCTGGAGGAGGACATGATGATCGACATGGTTGTAAGTGGAAGATTTTTGAAATTATAAACTGGAGACAAAAGAATTCCTGAATTTGGACGAAAAATGGAAAGAAATAAGGGATCATTCTTCATCCGGCGTTAATTTTGTTAACTGGTCACTTTTGAAAACGTGACCAGTCAGAAAACGTCGTGATGCATCCGACGGTTTTTCTGCAGGTTCCCAGTGAAAGCGAGAAGGTTGTTGTGGAGCAACTTTTCCAGAGAGACGCCATCGTTCGACAGAGCCAGGTAACACGCAAGAAACGGCACATTCTGCATGTTTTTATTTTACCGCTTAAGCTTATTTTATGTAATATTAAAAATATAAATTAAGAAATTCATTGAGTTAAACATTTTATTGCCTAAAATGCAACAACAAATCATTCAAGACACAAACAATTAATCGGATTAATCATGATGAATCGATTAATGAAATTATCTTCAACTAATTTGGTAATCAATTAATCATTAACTTGCTGAGCAAACATGTTCGGAGCAGTAATTAAGCCAAAACTGCACAAAATAATACTAATTTTGCATTTAAGATTAAAACAACCTCTGTAAATATGTTTAACCAAAACTCCTCAAGTAGCATTTGAATTTGCATTTTAGGCAATAAATGCTTATTTTCTTGTTAAAAATAGGAATTTAATTATTATTATTATAATTAGCATTTTGTAATGCATTTCTAATATTGAATAAAAAGGCAGAAGTGGTTAAATGAAAATTAGTTTTTTATTCAATTAATCATCAGAATAATCAGCTGCAAAAATAATTGTTTGCATTCCTTTAGTGACAGTTTGTAGCAAAGGATTAATTTACAGCTTAAATTTTAAAAAATATTTTCTAAATATGTGTAAATTTACTAATGAGAAAATTAAAATTTTCAGTTTATTCAGAATATTATGAAAGGTTCAGTTCTTTATGTTATGGAAAGATAGTTAGTCCTGATACCAGAGAAAACTCAAGATTTTATTTTTAAAGATTAATCTTTGCTCATTTTGAACAGTTTTGACTTCCTTCTAAAACAATATTGAGATTAAAATGTTTTTTTTTACTGCAGCTGGTGGTTGATTGGCTAGAGAGCATCGCCAAGGATCAGATTGGAGATTTTTCCGATAATATTGAATACTACGCCAAAAACGTCTGCTGGTGAGTTTATCTGTTAATGATTCCTCGGTGAAACTCGCCTGTGTGTTTTAAAACGCCTGTGTGCGTTTCAGGGAGAACACGCTTCACGCTCTGAAGATGAGGAGCAACAGTGCCTCCGACTTCCACGTTCCTCTGGTCACAGAGCTGGTGAGGCTCGGTTCTGCAGAGGAAACGGGTCTGTACGCGTCGTTAGCATGTTAGCATGTAACGGTTGCATTTTTCTGCTCAGGACCCAGATGCTCCCCTCCGACAACAGCGCCCCCTGGCGGACCTGGACAGAGAAGACGATGCCCGGCTGCTGAAGAACCTGTTCACCCTGATCCGAGCGGGAATGACGGACGAGGTGCAGCAAACTTCACTTCGTTAGTCAGGATTTCTCTTGTCTGTCAGCTTTTATTGCGTTTTTGCATGTTTTGCGTTTTGTTTCCAGGCTCAGAGGCTCTGTAAACGCTGCGGTCAGGCCTGGAGAGCAGCAACTCTGGAGGGCTGGAAACTATACCACGACCCCAACATGACCTCAGGTCACTACTGACCACATGTTGACATGATTATCGTTCTTAAAAATAGGATTTATGATGACCACAGATAGAAAATTAGTAAAAAAAACTGCAAAAATAAGGAATAGCCTTACTGTTTGTTCCTGCAGGAAACTCAGAGCTGCAGCCTGTTGAGGGAAACCCACAGCGAGGGATCTGGAAGGCCTGCTGCTGGAGGATGGCAGAAGAGGTCCGCTCACCTTCACCTGCAGCGTCCAATAGGAAGCAAAATATTCAGTTGTAAATTAAGATGCTTGGAAGTTAAATGAAAAAGTCTCCCATACTGCTTCCTATTGTTTCTCCTTTTTCCTAGCAAACATAACTGAATTTAGTTTAATTGAAACACATTTCACGCTTAAAGCAGAGCTGCACCTAGTGATTATTGTACTAATCAATTATTCTGACTTTTAATCGGATAAGAAATCTGCATATTTTTCATAAAAGCCTATTTTCTTGGACAATTTTAGAAATATATTAAGATGCAATTAAAAAAATAATTCAAAAGGAGCTTAATGCATAGTTGTCCTGTGACGTCACACTTCCAGGAACTTTGTAGCGGACGGCCATCTTGGTAGTGGCCTGAGTTTGTTACTTTTTAAGCAAATTGGCATTTTTTTTGAGATTGTGTTCTCCAGTTAATGATTAATCGATTACCAAGTCGACAATTGTTTTAATAATTGATTAATCACAATCGTTTAGCCCTGATTCAAATATGAATTTTTTTGTTGTTGTTTCAGGAGCAGCTGAACAGATACGAACGGGCGATCTACGCCAGCCTGAGTGGAAACATCAAACCGGTGAGTTTTTCACTTCCGATGTAGCTCAGAAAGAAACAGGAGTACCCCAAGGTTCAACACCGGGCCCACTCTGAAACTAATAATGTTTCATCAATATTAAGGAATTATTGACTTGAAACAAACTCGCTGAAAATTTTACTTATAAGTTCTTTTATTTCAAGCGAATTAAGATGTTTGCATTAGAAACTAGACCCAAAATACTTGGTAAGATTTTATGTTTTTGCAGCGTTCAAATGTTCATCTTAACGTTAATAAAACAGTTTGCATGTTCTTTTCTAAGTGCAAAAATAAAGAATAAGGTCCAATTATTACAGTGGATATACAAGTATTAACACCAGTGCAAAAGTATAAATATTTAGGTGATTGATTCCCAACTTTCATTTAAAAATATTAAGAAATAAAATACATTTTAATTTATGGAATTTTAGACTTTGGATTAAAAAAATCTGATTCATATCACTATAAAATATTCTAAGTTAAATGTAATGTAACTATAGTAATAATATAATATAACCTGTTTGTGAAATACATATGGAAATTAGCCTCTCTGGCTAAATCTGTCGTACTTACATGATTTATTCATTTTCACGTTATTCGGTAATAAATCTGACTCTAAAGTTTCTGGCTGACGGCCGTTTGTGTGTTTCAGATCCTGGCCGTGTGCGAGTCGTGGGAGGATTGCGTTTGGGCGTACTTCCGGGTCATGGTGGACTCGCTGGTGGAAAAGGATCTGATGTCATCGGGCATGACGCATCAGGAGCTGGAGACACTACCGCGGGAATATCTGGAGGCCAAGTAAGACACAAGGAGCTGGAGGGGAACCGCAGGAGGAGTTTGTCTCTGATTTCTTTGCCGTCTTCCTTCCTCTCAGCTGGACCATGGAGAAAGTTTTCGAGGAGCTGCAGGCGTCGGAATCGAAGGTGAACCTCCTGATGAATGAATGAGGTTCGACGTTATGAACACATGACTAAACTTGTGAATCTGCGTTTCTGTGTCGTTGGAGCAGAGAGTTCTGGAGGAGACCAGAGAACATTTTCACGTCATCCAGAAGTTTGTGATTCTTGGCGATCTGGACGGTGAGATCTCACGGTTCACTTCCTGTATGGTGGCTGAGAGAGGTCAACGCATTCTGATCGTTACTTCCTCGCACAAGTTCACACCCACCAAACATTTTCCATCTGATCGTCAACTGGAGCCTTTCACGGGTCCTTCTTTCCTTCCCTGGGTCCTAACTTCTGTCCTTTCTTCCTTCTTTTGTTCCTTTTTTTTCCCTCCTTCCTGACTTCCATGTGTCCTAACTTCTGGTTTCATTCTTTCTTCCTTCTTTTCATGTCTTTCCTTACTTCATTTTCTTTCCTTACTTCCTTGTGTCCTTTGTCCTTCCTTCCTTTCTAGCTGCTTCCCATGTTTCTTACTTTCTTTCCTTCCGTCCAATAATTCTGATATCTATTCAGATATTTTCTCTAATTCAATAACGTAAAATAAATTAGTTTTTTTTTTTAGGGGTGTAAATACTTTTGGCACTAGAATCGGGTGTTTACCCTCTTTAGTTGGTGAAGTTAGTTCAGTCTGCTGTCCTCAGAGTCTCTAAATGTGACTGAAAATCAACAAATTGTCTCCAGTTTCTGATATTTTTGCTGATTTTTATTTTTTTGCTCCTTCTGACTCAGGTCTGATGGAGGAGTTTTCTGATTGGCTCACGGCCTCTAAGCCCCTCCCTCTGCACCTGCTGCGCTTCATGACTCACCTGGTGTTGTTTTTCCGCTCTATGGGTTTGGCTTTGAAGGTAAGGTTTTGTCTTTAATATTTCCAATAAAACATGAAGGGAAGTAGCAGTGAGGTCATGTCTTTGTTTTGAAGGAGGACGTGTGTGTGGACGTGCTGAAAGCGTACGTCTCCCTCCTGATCCGGGACCAGCGGACCGACCTGGTGGCGAGTTACGTGGGTCAGCTTCCCGCGGCGCTGGCCACCAACCAGTACGCCGCCTTCCTGGAGACGGTTGGCCAGCCGGAGCGGCGCCCCCGCTGCCTGCAGCTGGCAACTGCAGCAGGTCGGTTGACGCAAACCTGCAGACATTGCTGGAAAACTTTTAGTTTTTTATTCATCATTCCATAATTTTTACAAGTAATTTAGTGTAAATGTTGTCTCATAGCTTTGGATTTTAGATGACCATGAGTTCTGCTGCAGAAAATTTTTATTATTAATTAAGTCTTTAATAACAATCCTGTCTATTTATGATAAAACATGTAAGATTAAATCAATTCATTGCACCAAAAACTGGATGATAAAAGTCTTTTCATGTTTTGATCTCAACTAGCCTTTTTTTTTTTTTTTTTAAGGTTAATTTTGCTTACACAGACTTCATTATTTATTTTATTTTATGTTTCTGTTGTTTTTGTTTGTTTTGGACATTTAAAATGTCTTCCAGTTGCAGTGTTAAACAGTCATTAGAATTTAAAGTTTATTGATATTAGGGAATCTGTTCTTACATTTTTAATATCATTATATTACTTTAAAATGGTCTTAGTAAACATTATTATTTATTGCTATAACTTTTGAGAAAATTTATTTTCTAACATTAGTTACTGTGACAGATGTATTATTTAAATTTATTTTATTTTATTTTCATAGTCCTTATGTTTTTTTTTTTCAGGAATTGGTTCCTTCAATTTTTCCATTTTTTGTTCGCTAAGCTAGTTTGATGGATCAGAAACAACATTTTAATAATTTAAAACAATTATTTTAACTTGTTTTTTTTATATAAAAAAGATTAAATAAAACATTTAGGGATACATTTTATTTTGCATTTTTTTCTCACTTTCCCTGTAACTTTGAAGCCTCCACGGCGCCCCCTGGCGGCCAGCGCTCTGAATAACATTGACAGTTTATGAGGTCTCCACGGCGCCCCCTGGTGGTCAGCGCTCTGAATAACATTGACAGTTTATGAGGTCTCCACGGCGCCCCCTGGCGGCCAGCGCTCTGAATAACACTGACCATCTGTGTTCAGGTCTGGACGTTTCTGCGATCACCCGGCTGGTGGTGGAGACGGTGCGGCGCAGAGACGACGCAGGTTTTACGCATCACAGCCAGACGCTGGAGACGGGAACGACTCAGGTAAAAACCAGCGTCGGATTAAAACGTTATTTACAGCTGAAACCAGATGTTTTCATACAATGAAAGGACAAGATTCATATTTAACATTAATTTCTAGGAGGGTTTCCTAAACTGCAGTTGGATCTTTTTCTGTTCAACATGGACCCAGGAAGCAAAATCTGAAAAAGATTCATCAAATGTATCCTAAATTCCATCCTTTCTTCTCTCCTTTATTTCTTTCCTTCCTTGCTCCCTTCCTTCCCTTCCTCCTTCTTCCTTCTTTGCTTTTTTCTTCTTTTCTACCATCCATGTGTCCTAATTTTCTTACTTCCTTTCTTCTTCCTTTCCAATCCTTCCTACCCTCTTTCTAAATTTCTTCCTACTTTCCTTTCATCCTTCTCTCCTTCCATCCTTAATTCCTTTCTTCCTCTGCTCTCATAGGACGACCAGAAGAAGATTGACATCATTGATTGGCTGCTGTTTGACCCCGCCCACCGGGCCGAGGCGCTTAAGCAATCCAACGCCATCATGAGGAACTTCCTGGGTACTTCTGATTCGCCGTCAGGAGTTTTATTCTTTTTTAAATCTTTTCTCCTGGTATTGTGACTGAAAGCGGCGCCATCTTGTTTCCGCCTCAGCGCTGCAGAAACACGACGCGGCCAAGGCCGTTTTCTCCAAAGTTCCCGAGGATTCGATGAGGGAGATTTACTCGCAGTGGACCGCCGTTGGTCAGACTGCTCCCCTTCCTGCGGAGGACGAGAACGCCATCAGGGAGCACCTGTGCATCAGAGCCTACCTGGTCAGTGGGCGGGGCTCCGATGACGTCTGCGTGCGGTACCAGTGCTAACGCTATCCGTTTACAGGAAGCCCATGAGGCGTTCACTGACTGGTTCAGCCACAGCAGCTCTGCTCCACAGAGGCCGGCGTTGGCGCCAGAGGCCAAATTCACAGAGAGAGTGGCCAATGAGATGAAAGAGAAGGAGTACCAGGTAAAAACAGATTCTTACGGCATCGTGTAAAATCTACGTTTTTTTATCTTTATATCATGTTAGAAAGTTTTTCCCTCATCAAAAACAAACCTGCAGCTTTAATCCATGTTTGAGAAGTCCTTTAGTCTCCATGGCAACCATTCAGCTGTGCAAAACACCTGGGTGGACTTAGCCCCGCCTTCAGGGACGCAGCTCCTCCCCCACTTGGCTCCTTCAGACTAGCCAGCAGCAATTAGCAAACCCCTGGTGGAACATCTGCTGAGCCACATCTCAAAAAAACGTTAAAGGGTTAAAGAGGAGCCATTTTGTGATTTGCTGCTTATTTTTAGAAGAGTGAATGAACTTTCGTCGATGAATCATGAAAGAAAGACGCTGTCACAAACTTAGTTTGTCCCAGTTTACTTTGTGGAAAAGTTTAAAGTCTGAATATTTGTAAAATACGTGTATTAAACAAATTTTGGGTTTATGAAGATTTGATCTTTGGAAAATCAGGATTTTTTTTTCTGACTAATGCACTCCTTGGGTTTAATTTGTAATTTTTTTATTTTGGAAAAAAAAGTGAAGAAAAAAATTGCTTAGAATTGGAAATCTGATCTGGTATTAGAAGTCGTAGGTTTTAATTTTAGCCATATTCTCCAGCTATATTTGACAGATATATGATTTTAGCGTTATATTGTTCAGATACAGAAACATCAAAATGACAAAACATAGACTTGAAATATTTCAGTTTGTGTGATCTCATTTTCTGAAATAAGTTTAAAAAATATTAAACTTTTTCACAAAATTTATTTATTTTACCAGACTAAACAAATTCAGCTCCATCGACATATTGTCCAAATCAAATAAATGGTTACATTTCCAGTTTCCTGAGAAAGGCAAACAGGTTTCATTGAGTTGTTACCTTTGCTGCGGTTCCTCCAGTTGAGCAAGCATGAGGCGACAGTGGGGAAGGAATCACTCTGCTCGTGTTGCTCAGATTCAGAGATAAACTGTTATTCTGTTCAAAAAGAAACAAAGCAAGAAGTTTAGTTCCAACATGTCTGAAATCGGAGTAAATATCGGCCATATTGCAGCTCCAGTTCGGTGTGAAACGAGTGTTTTCGTGCCTCAGGCCTCCAGGACGGAGTGGTCGAGTCGCCTTGATGTCCTGACTGAAGACGTGAAGGAGAGAATCTACAACGTGTTGCTGTTCGTAGACGGAGGCTGGATGGTCGACAACAGAGAGGTTCGTTCATTCTGCATGTTTACGTTCAAGTTTCCCTCATTTAGCTTCTGGGGTTTACAAACCGAATTTTAATTTAAATTAAGCGATGGCTGCTTATTGCGACAGACTTAAACGCACTAATTGTGTTTTTGTTCCTAGGAGTCAGAGTCGGATGAGGAGCGAAGCCACCAGATGGCGGCGTTGCGCTCCCTCTGTCTTCCCCGCCTGACCTTCCTGTTGCTCAGCGTGCTGCAGAGTTCCTCCAGACACCAGGAGGCGCTGCGGCTCGCCGACATCATCTCATCTGACCAACATAAACTCTACCAGGTAACTGGGATAAACTCCAGCTTTAATCGGCTCTAAATGTCAGTTCTCTACGACGGGATATTAGGGCCATATAGATGGAAACAAGAAGTAAATTTACCCCTAAAGACTGTCAGGAATTTTCCAGAAAAAAAAGGAAATTTCTGAGATTAATCTCAAAACTCCTAAATCTGGAAAGTCTAAATTTTTTTTTCTAGATATTTTTTTTACTTTAAAACTAAGGACCTCCAGATTAATCTCAAAATTTGAGTTTGTTTTGAACAAATGTTGATATTTCCACTTTGTTTTCAGAAAATATGTGAGAGTAATCTCAAACTTTCTGAGTTTTTTTGGAGGAAATTTCTTCTTTTTTTTTCTATTTACAATGGCCCTAATACACCGTCGCAGTTCTCTGCTCTGACATGACATTGATCGATCGATTGAAATATTGATGAAGGTTGTTGTTTTGCAGGTTTTCTCTAAAGAGGAGCTGAGGAGGTTTCTCCAGAAGTTGCGGGACTCGTCGCTCGCGCTGCTGGATCAGGGACTCGGCCCGCTGGGCTACGACCTTCAGCCCTGATCTCAGAGCGAAACCTCCACACATTCAGAACGTTGTGTGAATTCCTAGTCTCGTGTTTGTTTTATAAATTGTTTGTTTTTTGCAAAAATAAAAGCTTTTCCCCTTGTAGTGGAGCTGTGAATATATACTTTTGGTTCCTCTTGAATATAATCAAATTCTGAAAGAATCCTCGTTTTTGTTCTCCTAAAAACATCAAAATATGAGCAAATATAATATATGCAGCTACCAACTGTTGAAAATTAAAATATTTAATTTTTCTATCTAAAAACATTGATTGCAACTAATTTAGTAATTGACTGTTAGCTGGAGTATGATGGCTCAAAAAAGGCCATTTGCTGAAAGAACAGGTCAGAGCAATAATGAAGCCAAAATTGTACAAAAAATTCACAATTTGCATTTAATAGATGCATCGGCAAATATGTTCTACCCAGAACTCAAGTGGCAGTTTTACTTTTATCTGGTTCAAATACTGTTCAGAAAAAACAATAAAAAGTGTTTATTTTCTTATTTAAAACAGAAATTGAATTATGTATTTGCATATTCAGTGTAAAAGGCTAAAGTGGTTAAATGAAAATCTGCAGAATGTGACTTTTTATTTTAGAATAATAGATTATTGAAGTAACCATTTGTTGCAGGCTTAATCAGGTTGTTAGCGGGATTCTGGAGAACCTGACTTAACACTGAGGCAATTCAGCCATTTGATTCGGGTATGTTGCACCAGAGACGCATCTAATGGCTGAAGGGCCTGGATTTGAGGAACCCCGGTATAAGGGAAGGCTAATTGAAGGTATTTCAGACATTTATGAATCTTTGGATCATCCACATAGAGAAAAAAATAATTTCAGAGTAATGAAAAAAAAATAAATATAGGAAAATTATTTTAGCCTTATTTTGTATAAAAATATGTAATCAACACTTTTTCACCATGTTGGAGTTATGCAACCACAAACTCCGGACACTAGGGGCGCCATAACATCACTAGAGGCGCCGAAATATAAACTAGTAGGAACGAAGCGAGGTCTAAATACTCGAAAGACTTTTCGGAATACTGGACATTTAATGAACATTTAAGGAATTTGTTTCCCAAACTGTTAAAGGTGAGTAATTTAAGGCCAATTACTTAAGTGTTTTATGTTGTAATTTCAGCAGAAATACGAAGTTATCGTCAAGCTAGTAAAAGTAGGCCGCAGAGCCTCGGAGTTTCCTAACTGAGACGTACCGGAATGGTAGGAAGAGACGCTCCTGGTGTAATGTTTTGCTCTTCCAAAGTTAGAAAACTTGCTATTTATCTAAAATAAATTATAAATGTTTTTCTTTTTATTAATTCAACTTAAGTTTAATCTGCATGTAATTTTCTAACACAACCGTTACAAACATTAGTGCGTAAATAAAGACAGCTTTACCGCACCGTTTAAATGTACATTTATTTTAAAATATTCTTGTTTTTGCATTTTAATCTTCCCTTAATATGCGTGTAGGAATAATTAAATGTTATCGGAGCTTTTGGCAGACTTTGCTTTGACTCACTGAGGTCTGTTGAGACCGAATGGGCGGAGGGGAGCGGGACAAGTCCGGACAAATCCGTCCAACACGTGAGGTTCGGACCGAAAACGGTCCAGTAGCTTCTAGGAAACATTCTGTTCTTTCTGGACGGGCACACAAAGACATGAGCCCACACTCATCTGTGCAAGTCTGGGTGCTTCTGCTTTTTATTTCCAATTTCATTAACATTAATCAGTTAAGTGTTTATAAACAGATTCGGTCCGTTTCAGTTGTAAACAACTGAAACGGACCGAATCGACAGATAAAACTGAAAAATACGATCATTTTATGAGACATAGCAGTTTGGCACAAAAATATGCCAAATTTCTACATAAATTATTAATCCAACCAAACTTAGTGAAACTAAAACTTTTTATTTAAGCGACTGGATCTCAAATTACAGCATTAAGTTTGTTACAAAAACATAAATATCAGGATAGATATTTAAAATATTTTTAATCAAATCACAAAATCTTTTGAAACAAATTTTTAGCCAATTTAAAAGTTTATTTTTTTCATAAACATTTGAACAAAAAATGTGGCAATAAGTAAGAAAGTTGTGTGGATTATTTTCTTGTAAATATCAGTAATGAGGAAATATTATCAAAGTTACATATTTTTGCTAAAAAAACAAGAAATACCTTTAACTTTTTTAGTTTAATATGTTTAAAGAAAATGAGATGTAAAAAAAAAAATCTAAAATTTTAATGACTGGAAACAAAATATGAAGGATTTAACAACTTGTCAGTTTGTACATTTTAAATATAAATAAAACTTTAGATAAACTTAATAAATCTAATCTTTTGTTTTTTTTTATGTTAATCTATAAGAAAAACTGTTAGAAAAAGCACAAATGAACAGCATTTATCTGTATTTTGGATTGATTATGTGGAAAATATACATTTACTTTTTAAAAGTTTTTTTTTTCAGTTTAACAAACTTTATTTCTCCCTCTTTGTCAGCGTAAGTTTAAATAAGATATTATAATTTAAGTTTCTTTACATGTTTTTAGAATTTAATGTACACAAAATTATAAAAGTAACTAACGAAATATTCCCTATTATTTCCATTTTTTAAATTATTAAAACCTGTTTTAGATATTACACAAATACAAATGGGCAAAATTAGCTAAAGTGACAGTTTGAGTTGGTTAAAATGTATTATTTTAAGTTCTGATGAGACATTTTTAAATGTGGCAGGAAATTAAAATTTAACTGGAATAATCTGGGTTTTATTATTATTTCCAGGGTTTCAACTTTCTAAGTATTTATGTCAATATAGAAAGAGGGAACAAATGAAACCAGGTGCTAAAAGATCTAAGAAAAGTTTGTGTTAAATTTATAATTTTTTTAAATTAACGACTGTAGGATTTTATGTGCTAATAACGGTAATATTCTGTTATTTTTGTGTCGTTAAAAGCTGCATTTATGTTTGAAAACAACCAGAAAACGAGGAAAATCAGGTTCATGTCTTCGTGACGTTTTTGTGTCTTAATGAACTTTAAAACTCAGTTTTTGCTGTTTACATTTTGTGTTTCTGGTTAAATATTTAAAACAGTTTTGTTGCCCAACACTGGAGGAAAATCGACCAGTCAACATGTCCAGACGTAAACTTGTTATTCATTTAAAGAGACGGCGTGCAGGTGTCAAACTCAAGGCCCGGGGGCCAAATCTGGCCCGCCGCAGCTCTTCATGTGGCCCCCTAGTATTTCTAAATTAGTGTTACGAAATCACAAAAACAGTGGAGAAATTCTGCAGGAGCTGATCAGTGTGAAAAGATGTTTATATTATCTAATGTTAAGAAGAACTAATTGAATGCAGACACAAGTATTTATTAATATATTAACAGTTTATTGGGATAATTTTGACTTTCCTGAGACCAGAGTTGGGTAGTAACTAGTTACATTGACTTGAGTATTTTTACTGCACTGTACTTTTACTCTTACTTGAGTAAAATTTCTGGATTTTCTACCCAGTGAATGAAAACCAAACATGTTTTAACTGAAAACTCACCTGCAGTTTCTGGTAGTTTTATAAGTTTTTTATGGAAGGAAACTGATTTATAAACATTTTCTTTTGCCTGATTTTGTTATCTCTGTTGTACAAATTTTTGTCATTTTGGTCCTTAAAAAAAAACAACTAAATTTCCACTTAACTTAATATTTTGATCCCTCTGATGATGTCATTTTTAAATATTAAATGATTTGATCATTTACTTAGTACTTGAGTAAACTTTTTACCAAATAAGTAAAAATACGTTAAAGTATTTTTACTTCAGTTTAATGTTTGGGAAAAAATGTTCAATCTGTGAAAAAAACTCGAGAAAAGGAAGTGATGCGTTTGTTTTGTTTTTTTCCGGACGAATGAAACGTAATTTGATGTTCTGCCAGCTGTTTATGGAGGAACTACTTCCTGATTCTGACTGATGCCTTGGTTACTGGCTACCAGCTGGTTGTCACGGCGACCCAACGGGGAGCTGAGTCACGGCGGACTAGTCCTGGCATGTCTGCAGCAGCAGCTGATTGAATCAGCCGCTGGGTTGCTGCTGCTGAGTCAGCGCTGCAGGGCCGCCGATAGGCCCGGTTCAGGCTGGGCCGGCCCAGACAGCCCGGTCTAGTCCCAACATGTCTGAGTGGGAGCATAAGAGGTCCCGGTTCTGTTGGCGCCGCTCACTGCACTTTATCTGCTCTGCTTTGCACAGGATGGGCTGCTGAGGCCAGATCTGCTATAAACTCAGGTAAGAAACATCATTTCTACTCGTTTTCTGCCTCACCTGGAGTGAAATTGTTTTAAGAAACGGTTTGGAAAATATTTTCAGGATTTCTCATCTTACTGTGACGGTTTGAAGTGAATAAATTATCCAAATAGTTTGAATTTAACGACTGGATGTGTCTGGAATCTGATATTCCTGTCACGATAAAACAGTTTTGAAACCATTTTTCAAGGAATTTAATGGTGTAAAAATCCAAGAATATATTCAGAAAATGTTAAATTCAACTGGAAGACATTTTAAATATCTAAAATAAACAAAACAAATAAAATGAATCGTGAACAACATTGTCCTTCAAACTGAAGACTTTTGCTAGAAAGAGAAATTGAGTTAATTTAAATGTTTACGCGGTTAATTGATTTATTGATTATTGCGACAGGCCTACATGTTGTAGCTAAAAGATTCAGGACATTTGTTTAACTAAAACTTTTAATTTTATAATCAAACAAAATTTGTCAGTTTTTTTTTTATTTTACCTCTTTAAGTTTTTATACAATATTATAAATACATTAAAAGATCCAAATAAATCTTATTTCCCAACATGCAATAACAGCATTTCTTTACTTGTAGCAAATGATCTGCAGCTAAAACATGGAAACATTTTGTTGAAAATGTTTGTAGTTTTGGAATAATCGCCTGTTTTTCTGAAATATTTAAGAATTTTTCAGATTTTTCAAACATTTGTCTCTCTCTACACTAACAAACCGAGGTTGTTGTATTTAGTTACATTTAACTAATTCAGTGCTCAGTTCTGCTTTTGTTTAGCGTATTGATCATGTTATAAACTCATCACAGATCTTATTAATTTCCAGGTTTCTGGTTTAATCCGTCCCGTTTGGGTCGAACTGAGCAGAACCTCAGTAATAACTCATTTGTTTATGTTTGTGCGCCGCAGCAACCGGCGCCACCATGTCAGCTGATGGGGAGTTCACCAATGAAAACAAGCTGGTGAGCGCTGCTGCCGTTTAAACCGCCACTTCCTGGTTTTACTGCGTGACTCACTTCCTGTTTGTGTTCAGGTGAGACCGAAGGTGGAGTTCGGCTCTCTGCTGCAACACGCCGGAGCCACCAAAGACGTTTTCACCATGAAGGAGGTAAAGAACGTCCTCACATACATTTAGTGTAAAGATTCACACCGTCTTTCCACCTTAAGAGAGATTCTAGCGTCGAAAAAAAAATCAGCAAAAACATTAAATTTAAAGTTACATCTAATGTTTCAAAATTGCCTCCATATGTTCTGGGATTAAATTAATAAGTTTTAAATTAATCAGAAATTGGCGCGTTCAATAATTCGTTACTTAAATGTTGCGCAACAAACATAATTAAAAGTACATTCAATTCTCTGTTAGCATAAACTGGAAATAAGAGACGTTTCGCTAGCAATGCTACAAGAGTTAGCATTATAAAAGATGTCAATAAAACCAGAAATATAAATAAACGGGTCAGTTTAGCCGAATTATTATTACATTGACTGAAAACAATCAGTTTTTGTATCTCAGGATTTTAAGTTTTATTCTTCAGATTCCACTATGAAGTTCTGCAGAAATGGTAAATATAGATACTACATGTAAAATTAGTAAACTTTGATAAAAAGATTCAAACAACCTGAATGTGAAGAAACTCGCAGCTGAATCTGGAAACGGCGCATCCAGTTTTCATTGAGTTCAGCGCCCCCCGGTGGCTGGAGGAATGAAGTGGCCACATTAATAATCTCAAGGGTTAAATAAATGACTGTTATTATTAACTCAATAAGAAAATTAATTAAGAAAAATCTTTCCAAGATTTTTTGAGTAAAAACTTTGGAAAAATCAGCTACATTTAGTCGTCTATGTGAGGTTTTAGTCTTCCCGTTGTTATGACGACCAAAGGCTTTTTTTTCTCCACAGTTTAATTTCTGTGCCAGAGGATGAGTTGGTTTTCTTTAAAATCTTAATATTTGTAGCATAAAACTGTAGTTTCCTCCAAATATGGCGGGTCTTCTGTAACGCTGCGTTCTGATTGGCCGTTCTCTCCAGGTCATGTTCTACCTGGGTCAGTACATCATGCAGAGGCAGCTGTACGACCAGAACCAGCAGCACATCGTCCACTGCGCTCAGGACGCTCTGGGCCGGGTTCTGGGCGTCGACAGCTTCTCCGTCAAGGAGCCCAGGTGAGTCCGAGTCTCCTCCGGTTCCGGTTCCGGTTCCGGTTCCTCCGCCATGTTGGAACTGAAACGTGTTTCTGTTTCAGGGTTTTGTTTGCAATGATCACCAAGAACCTGGAGGCCGTGAGGAACCAAGGTAGAAATTAAACTAATTAGGGTCATAATAAACCTTACAGATTATTTTCTCAGATTGAATCTGACAACTTGGAATAATCTGAAATTTTGAGAGAATTAAAACATTTTAGTAAAAAAAAAAAAAGTTTAAATTTGATTGAATTGATAAATGAAATGTGTGTAATGCAAATGATCTGTTGCATTGTACAACCTGTCGGGGTTTACAGTGAACACATTAAATATTATTAAACATTTTTATTACATTGAAATGAAAAATATTGTGAATAAACTGAGGAAACTGGTTTCTGTTTTCACAGATTCAGCGACGGATTCGAGTGAAGCTCACAGCAGCCAGACGGAGGTGAGACGAGTCGTCACAGCTCAATATCATCAATATGTGTATTGATAACATATCAAAAACACTCAAAATGTGTTTATTTTAAATCTAAATGTAGATTTTAACTTTAAAGGGGTTGAAATAATCTGGTTGATATCTTTTAGCTGCAGATGCATCACTAAATAAATGCTGTTCATGTGTTTTAGGCAATAAAATGAATTTAATTATCTCTAATATTGTTTTAAAAGGAGAATGTGCCAGTTTTTTTTTTTTTTTAGTTTTTTCCTGGAGGCCAAAACTAACAAAAATGACAAAGATTAGTTTACTGTGATTTTAAAATTTTTTTATTCATTTATTACTTCATTTTAGTTATTTTAAATTTGTTTTTATCTACATGCTCAATAAAAAACTATTTTATAAAATTTGTAGGTCATTAACAAATCAAACATAAAAAGGGCTTCAAACTGTTGCCTTAAAAAGAGAAATCAATTTCTTTTTTGTAATTAATTGTTTTCTGTTTTGTCTTTTTTTTATTTTCTTTTTAAAATAATTTTTGACTTGTGATCAGGGGCCAAACAACGTCATTTCAAGGGCCACAAATGGCCCCCGAACCACACCTTGAAAACCCCTGATGTAAATCAAACTAGAATTTTGCAGAAATTTTATCTAAATTCAATCATGTTTGCTACTAAAAAGGAAAAATAATATTAAAATGTAATATTAGAGACCTTTTAATCTAACTTTCAAATGTTTTAATCCAATAAACTCATAAATAAAACATTCAGTAATAGATTAAAAGTTTGGTCCTTTAAAAGATGATGATCCTCCATTTTTGTCTAAAATATTGTTTTACTAACCATTTAATGCACTGAAAATGTTTATTTTCATTTGTTTGATGTTTTGCGTTTCAGGGAGCTGAAAGTTCATCTTCATCTACAGACCAGAGGAGGAGGAGGAGGAGCAACTCAGGTGAGTTTCTTCTGATTGAAACCGACCAATCAGCATGCACTTGGCTTAAACCCCGCCCCCTCTCAGGTCCGTCCCGCAGCACAGAGGGAGAGGAAGAGGAGCAGCAGTCGGAGGACGAAGAGTCGGACGACAGCAGGAAGCGGCGGCGCTCGGACAGCTACTCGCTGACGTTCGACGACAGCCTGTCCTGGTGCGTGATTGGAGGGCTGGGAAGTGGGCGGGACAACTGCAGCCAGTCGTCCGACTCCCACAGCGTCCGGTCCGGGAGGTCGGAGGTCACGATTGCGGCATCCGACTCGGACAGCGACAACTTCAGCGTGGAGTTCGAAGTGGAGTCGGTCGACTCGGACGACTACAACGAGGACGACGCGTCGCTGTCCGCCGACGACCAGGTGAGACAAAACCAGCAACAATCGATTATAGATCAGCTAAAACCTAAATTATTATTGAGCCAAAGTGGTTTCTATTCTGGTGGCAACTTTATGAGACAAAACAAACTGAATGTTAACGTAACGTTTCCCTCAGGTTTATGAAGTCACCATCTTCGAGGCGGAGGACGACGACTCGTTCGACGACGACACGGAGATCACAGAAGCTGTGAGTGGAAACGTGTTGGCGCTAGCGTTAGCGTTAGCGCTAGCCAATCTTCACTCAGTTCCGTGGGTTTTACTCTCAGGATTACTGGCGCTGCTCCAAGTGCGACGAGCTGAACCCGCCGCTGCCCAGAAACTGCTTCCGCTGCTGGACGCTGCGTCGCGATTGGCTGCCGGAGGCGTCCGCCGACCCTAAGGCCCTCCCCACCAAGCCCACCGACCAATCAGCTGCCAAAGAAACTCCAGGTGGGTTCTGGTGTGTTTAATTTCAATCAAACGTCGTTTAGGCAACAAAACAAAAAAGTTTTTGTTGGAGGCTAAAGCTAATGGCTGGTCTGAATTAAAACTACAAAACTTTTAGTAGCAAAGGACAAATCTTTAGCTAAAACATGCTCAACTGAACATCAATGCAGAGCTGATTGTTTTATATTAACAGATTAATAATTGATACAAAAGATGATTAATAGGAGAATTTGAACCAGGTGAAGCTAAAACTGTAAAATATTAGACTTTTTTTTAATCTTAGATTCACAATGTAAATAATTCAGTTTGGTTTAATTAAGGCTCTGAATTTGTTCTTTCAACAAAATGCCTTTGAGTTTATACTTCCATTAATAATTAAAGCTCAGTCGTTTCTGCTTTAACATGAATATAGTTAAAGGTGTTTATTTTTCATACCAACAGCTTCATAATTGGATTGGATAATTAGGACGGCGGCTTTCTGCTGAATTTGAAGCTAAAACTGTAACTTGCAGAAATCTGAAGTTTTTTTTTATTTTTTTTTATCTTAAATGCTAAATTTCTATGTTTTGAACAGTTTTAATTACCGCTCTGTGTTGTTCTTCCAGTTGTAACTCCTGGTGCGTCTCCGGCAGGTTCGGATGTGGAGGACAACGACGGCGTCGACGTTCCTGATGGAAAAAGAGCGAAAACTCCTCTGAACTCCCAGAGTTGGTCCGACTGCTCCGCCCCAAACTCCCAGAATGCCCTCTGCTCCTCCCAGCCTTCCTCCTCGTCCTCCTCCCAGGAGAAGCTCTGGACTCCCGAGTCCCAGCCGTCGTCGTCGTCGGGCGACTCCCAGGACCCGGTGCCGGACCTGGAGCGCAGCGTGTCGGCCGAGTCCCGGCTGCCGGACTCGTGTCTGGACCCGTGTCTCATCTGCCAGTCCCGACCCAAAAACGGCTGCATCGTCCACGGGCGCACGGGGCACCTCATGTCCTGCTACGTCTGCGCCAGGAAGCTGAAGAGGCGGAACAAGCTGTGCCCCGTCTGCAGGATGCCCATCCAGTCCGTCGTCCTCACCTACCTCAGCTGAGAACGACCTCCAGCTGACCTTCGTCTGTCTACCTCCACAGGATTAAAATAAATAATAAATGTGTAAACATCCAGCTGCACCGGTTGCTTTATACATTAATTACTTAAATTATACCATTTATAAGATTCTGTACATATGAAATTATAAAATTATCAAAGTTTGAAGTTTAAAATAAAGGGAAATCATTTTGACTTATTTTTATAAAACGTAATTTTTTTTTCCTTTTATCCAGAAATAAAGTGGATAGTTTTTATATTGTAAAACTATTTTTTTGCATGTTTATTTCTTCCAGGAAATGTTCATCTATTAGAAATATCACCTTTATTACATCTGTTTATTTATTTAAAACACTTAAGAGCTTTTAAATAGTGAGATGGGTTAAGATTTCTAATGTTTTTCCTGTTTGTTTTTGCTGAATAAACTTTTAATTCTCATTTATTTGAGCCCAGAAATTATTTAAAGTTGGAAACTTCAGTTCCCATAATGCTGTGCGACGGTTAGTTGAGAAAAATCAGCGGATAAAACTAGGTTAGTTTTCAAAATATTAAAATATGCAGGATGTTACATTTAGTGATCACCAGGGGGCAGTGTTGTTACACCACTAAAAATGTTCTAATCTTAAATTATGAAATTTTAAAATGGCCGCCAAAGTTTTAGAACTTGAACTCTGAAGTTTAAACTAAAATTATTTTGACTTAAATTTATAAAACGTTCATTTTTGTTCTGCTTTAATCCGGAAATAAAGTACAAGTTTCACAAACAACAAATCATTTGTTATAAGTGGATGCTTCTCATTTTGTGATGCTTTTGCACGTTTATTCAGAAAATGTTCAACTATTAGAAGTTATACCTCTGATTAATTTAAAACACTTTAAGAACGTTTTAAATAATGATATCGGTTAAGATTTCAAATTTTTTCTGTTTGTTTTTACTGAATAAATATTTAATTCTCATCTGTTTGAGCTGCCAAATTATTTAAAGTTGGAAACTTCAGTTCCCATAATGCTGTGCGATGGTTAGTTTTTTTTTTTTTTAAACAAAGTTCTCTGCAAACCGGCGGTTAAAAACTTATTTTATAAAACATAAAAAAATCTCTGCAGGATGTGTTGTATTCATTGACCACAAGGGGGCAGTGTTACATTTCTATAATTACACCCTAAAACAACGCAGTTTAATAAAATTAAATCCAGTTTAAAACTATTTTTGTTTTATTATAAAAAGTAAAAATGTTTCTTTTACCTAAAATACAAGTGAAATTATTATTTTTAGTTAAACTTGATTATTTAAAAAATAGATTTTGCTACCGTAGAGCTAAAAGTTAAGTCGCTAAGCTTTGATGTTTACTAGAAAATAAAGCCTAATAACATAAACTGACCCGAAGGCCACAGAAATTATGAACTCACCTATGATCAGAACCGGTCCGGTTCCGGTCTGCAGAGAATTTCTGTTAAAAAGGAAAGCACAGCAGAATTTGGATCATCACATTTTGGTTTACGCTGCTATTATTAAACATCAAAGATTTTTTTAATACATAATTTTTGGCCTAATATAGAAATATTATAGAGTAGGTTTCAGGTAATTTATTCTTTATTATTTTGTTGAACAACATTTCAAAAACAACGTATGATTTTATTTGTTAAACATAAAAATAAAATGCTAAAGACAAATATTTTAGGCAAAAAGCTAAATATTTTAGCTCAGAGATAAATATCTAGCGAACATTCGCTTGCCGATAACCGGAAGTGGTCTCACAAAATAAAAACAGGTACTTGCTAACTTTTAAACTCCGTCGGTGACACTGATATGTTTTTACTTTTTATACTGAACGTTTCAGTTGAGAAATAGTATGAACCGTTTTAATGGTAATACAAACGTTTGACTAATATAATACACACACATATACATATACATACATGTGTGTGTGAGAGCATGTGGTACAGCATGTGACTGAATCAGTTCACCCCGTTCTTATTTTTATTGTCTACATCCGGTTATCCGATGAATTTGCATATTAACCCTCCGATGACTGTCAGCGGTTTCCCCCCCGTGATCGTCTAACCCAGTGGTCCCCAACCCCCGGGCCGCGGACCGGTATCGGTCCGTGGACCAATTGGTACCGGCCGCACAAGACATAATCTCGTTATCGAGAATTACAATTTTCATGAAAGTAAAATGTTAGTTTTTGTGGCGCATCTGTATCTTATTTTGAAGGGATGTGTAGACGTTACCATAGCGACCAGAGTCAGAGGTCAGGGCAGACTAGAGGAGCGGAGCTTATGAGTCTTTAGTCTGGTTCACACGGCATGACTTAAGAATTAGGCCGATTTCCAAACCTCTGTGACCACAGAGCTGAAGTAAAGAGGTTCGGTTGGTGGCAGGAGCAACACGAACCGAGTCCAGTCACCAACATCCCGGTTCCAGAAGAAAATCCCGTAAAATCCGCAACATGCCAAACAGTGATAGTTTGTGGACTCATTTGAAGCGATAAAAGACGAAACAAAAAGAAAATATAAACGGATAAATGACGGTGTGAGCAGCATCTCTGTTAGCTGCATCTCTGTTAGCTGCATTAGGCTCCCTGCTTACGTCACTGCACTGTCTGCCTAAATTCACAAACTTTTAAAGGAGAAACTAACGTAAATAGCCAATAGAAAAACTTACTTGTGTCTCCGGTTTGTGGATGTAAAACATGGCGGCTTGTTGCGGAGGCTCAGAGTTGTTCCGGTCCGCTTCAGGGGGAGGAACCGAAACACGGGATTCTTCTGGGTTTAAAAGTCACAAATGAGCTTAAAACTGTGGGAAAACATGCAAGGATGGATAAAAATCTAAACGTTTCACCAAAAGCTGTCTGTTGTTTTCCCATCTCTTTGGTCCAAGTTCTAGTGAAGCGTCCAGCTGGTGACCCATTAAACCTCAGATTCATTTATCTTTCTAAAATAGGCATAAAAATGACTAAAGTCTGCTTGTTCTTAATTTTAGCCTGGATTCTGCTGGACGATAGTCAAAAGATTTCAACTGGGAAAGTTTGAGGTTCTTTCCAAACTGTGATCTGAAAATCCAATATGGCTGCTGCCAACATATCAACAGGAGTTAATCTATAAAATACAGAAAGGAGCAACACTCAGCTGGAACCCAGTTGATTCATTTTAAGAAGAACATTGAACATGTTGAAAAGGAAAGAAGACGCCTTTCTTTCATTTGTATAAACATACTTTATTGGATATTTGGACTTTCTAGATCTGGATTTTTTTTCCCACTTCAACAGAAAAGTAACAGATTTGGGCTTCAGTCCAGTTCAGGCCCGTTCTGGTAACATCTAGTCCCATTCAAGTCCATTTCAAAGTCTAAAGCTTGGTCCATCCAAACCATTCCTGCGGTCGATTCGCAACCGTAACCAACGACAACGCTGGCTTTAGAGTCCGTTACTGGATCAGGCTTCGGGACGAAGAAACATTCGGACTTATTCACGTGCGCCTTAAAGTTCTTCAACGCAGAAACCCAAAGACTCCCGACTCGGTTCCTGCAGAACCCAGACGATCAGAACATTTGGCAGCAAAGTTCACATTTGAGTTTCTGTTTCTGCCTGAAACAAACTGGAGTTGATCATAATCCGGTCAGGACAAGAATTTAAAGGGACAGTTTCACAATTTCTGTCGCCTAGAAACTAAAAATCCTCTGTGAGAAGGTGGTGGAACCCAACGGGTCGGGTCGGTTGTACGACCGGGGTCGCCTTTAGAAATCTGAAAAAAGGCCTCCCGTCAGATTACAGACATGTTTCTGAAGATTGACAATAACTTGTTTTGTCCAAATGTAGTTTTTCTGAACGCAAATCAGAATCTACAGATGTAGTTCTGGATCAATTTATTTGGTTGTTCTAAACATCCAACATTTAATTTCATAGATTTTTTGATCCAATCCAAATGTTTCTGTCAGAAAAATCAACTGCTAGCATAAAACTTTTTGTCTCATCCTCAATGTTTTTCTTGTTTAGCGCCCCCTGCTGTTCAGTTAGTGCCAAGTCTTGACTTAAACGGCTGAAACAATCAGTTCTGTGATCCGGTTCTGGTCGGTTTGTTCCTTTCAGATTCACTTTAAGGCACTCGCTGGTGACAAAGAGAAGGCAGACGGAAGCAAGCGTCGGCAGAGGCGGACATATTGTTCATCCACAAAGGCTGCGAAATGTTTCAAACATGAAAACGTCTGGACGTTCGTCCAGACGTTTCGTCAACGACACGACCGCTAAAGTTTCACATTATTTTAATCGTAAAAGTACCGAAAATCCTTTTAGACTCAAACATATCCTAGATTCAGAGCATTTGGCACCACAGTGGCTTCAGTGAGAGTTTGAGAAAAGCTGCGATGGTTTAGATTTGAAACGATGTTTAATATAAAAAAAACATTTTTGAGTTTGTCATGATGTGTGTAACAAGTTCAACTCGTAAAATTTTGCGTATTCTCATTTATATTTCCTCAATTTGAGCCGAAATGAAAGAAGGTTTCATAATTAATATAATAGTCGGGTCCAGTGGGCGGAGCCTGATCAGACCACTGCTGCTGTCCAATCAGAGCAGGCTGGGTGCTTCAGGGGCGGGGCTTAAACCAACCACTGTCATTTCATTTTCTGTTTGTTTTATGAATTTACTGAAAATTACTGAAATCGACCAACTTTTCCGCAAATTTTTAGCGCAAAATATATAAATTATTTTATGCGGAACCATAAAAATGAACTATAAACGGATGAATTAATAAATAAATTGAAGACAATGATTAGGAAAGTCAAGATTCATCTGATTAAAAAAAACTAATCAGTACCTTTTTAGTTGGTTGTGCAAAAATTCAGAAGGGAACTATAAGTTGTGAACAGCACTCCCAGTGGTGGAAAAGCGCTACTACAACTGGAATATTAAATTTTTTGAACATTTTCTTCACAAATGTGAATCTAGTTTATCTCTAAACCAGCTAAATTTGTTTATGTCTCATGATTTTTAAATGATATAATATGCAACTTATTTTACTTTTCAGATTTTCTGGACTTTGGTGCGTTTTTAAAAGATATATTTTTAACTAACTTCCTGAACGTGAAAGAAATGCAGCCGTTGGTTCTTGGCGTCCCAGAAGCAGAAACTCAGGATACAAACATAAAACATAAAAATAAAACTAAAGGAAGTCGCTGATGTTTCGAACATCTGGACCCGCCAGGCCTCCGTACCGTTCAGTAGGAAGAGCTGGAAAACAATCCTGGAGCAGCTGAAGGATCAAAACGTCCCAAAAAACAAAACATTCTGTCACTTGGATTTGCTTCAACTTTTGGTGAATTTCAAAAAGATGTTTTCTTTTTGTTTGTTTGTTTTTGGGCGCCGAGTGGAAATTCGTCTCTTCTGGCTCTGCTAGCTACTCTCCAGACATTCAGATGAGTCCGTACGCTCACAGTGGAAAACGAAGCCCCGCCCCCGTGGTGAGGTCAGAGGTCAGTGACTTTGTTCTCCAGGGCGGCGGCGACCTGCTGCAGGCGCAGCGTCAGCTGCCTGTTCTGGGCGGCCGGGTCCTCGTCCAGAGACTGGATGATCTGAGGAACAAAACAACATTTTCTAACATCTTTTATTTTATTTTTATCAAAAATTTGGACAAAAACAACCTCAGAGTTACATTTATTACAGAAAAACTAAATGAAAATTTAAATATTTACAGAAAATGTTCTTTTTTTCAAACATATTGACCTAAATATTATTTTTATCTTGAATTAAATTTAAATATATCTGCATATTTAAATGTTTTTTTTGCGTATTGGCATGAAAATCAGATCAACACAATTTTAACCTTAATACAAGTTAAAATTAACTCACTTTAAATGAATATATAATATTTATTTAAAGAATGCTACTGAATCGTTGCAAAGTGATTATGCAAAAGTAAGAAAAAAAAAAAGCTAAAAGTCGTAATTTGGTATCAATGTTGAATTTCATTTCCACCATTTTCTGTCAGTTTCAGGTTTTCTGTGTGAAGTGAATGAAAACGTTGGGATTCCTCACCAGATCGAAGTACTTGCTGGCGTACTGGTAGAGCTGATGTAAGGCCGCCTGGGTGTTCAGCTTGTCTGTGTGTTGCTGCAAGAACAAGAGCAGCAGATTTATTAAAATTAAAACAACAAAGTTGGGTCAGAAAAAGTTTCCAAAAACGGAGTAATTCAAGTAAATTAAATTGTCTTCTATTGCTCAGCTGGAAACACCTGTAGAGGGCGCTCTAGCTACAAATCTCTCCTTGTTCTTGTTAAAGTATTCAAACCCTTTTATTTACCTTTCCCCAACATGCTAACGCTACAAGCTTCAGTTTTATGCAACAGAAAAAAGAATCACTATAAAGAGAAACAAAAAAACTTTGATCTGTAGATAAAAAAAGCATGAAAAGTTTATTTATTCACCCCAAACATTTGGTCTAGTCAAAGTTCCTCCAAATGAGAATCTGTCAGGATTTGAAAATTGATGCCCACAGATTCTCCTGATCTAATCCGACTCTGGAAGGTTAAAAAATAAAGGCACGCCGCACTTTTCAGATTTTTATCTGTAACATAATGTGAAGTGATCTATCATATAAAATCTCTAGTAACGTTACAAATATAAACATTTTAATACTTTTGTGGGTCGATCTGTTACTCATAACCTCCCAGAACCAACCGGTCCAGCTGGTTCTGACCCAGAATCTCTGGTTCTGGAGGGTTTTCGCAGACAGGTAAAGCGGTTCCTACCCGGGACACCTCGGCCAGGTGTGTGTTCATGTCCTGGTCGCTGACTGGAACCATCTGCCTGATGCCTCGATAGTAACTGAGGGAAACAAACAAACTCGTTCATCCAGGAGTCAACCGGGTCAGAACAACAGCCGGTGTTGTGAACTCACTCGTCAACCATCTTCTTATACGTGGAAATCTCTTTTGCGTAGAGCAGCTTGTTGCTAGGAGACTCCTGCAGACAGAAAAACACGCTGAACTCTGGCAGTGACTGGCTAAACTCCTCAGCTGGTTTCTGGCGTCCCTCAGGGCTGATTAATTGGTCTCCTCCTTTTTCTCTCCTCTTTTTCCAGAAATATTTTCAAAATCTGACTTTTATTTCAATCATCCCTTCTGTGAGTCGAGCGACAAAGTATTAGGGAAGGATATGAGAATTTTAGTTTAACTATGAGAATATAGTCATTATGTTAGCAGAATAATGACGCAATTTACCAAAAACCGTCGCAAAATTATAAGAAGTCACTTGAAAATAGATTCAGTCGTTATTTTCCTTAGCCTGCCTCTAAAACTCCATCGAAAACATGTATTAATCACTTAAATTGATTTATCACCCAGGTCCATAGCTGCTGTTTATAGCAATTATTAGTTAATGGCTATAAGAATAAAAAGAAACATCTCAACTCAAAGAACGCAGACAGAAAATAAACTTTCTAGTTTTGTTGCCATTAATCCATCAGTTTGTTGACATTTTTAAATGCCTCCAGTTTGACCCAGAAGAAGCGTAAAGTCGAACTGACTCTGCTGAGCTTGTGCTCCGTCTTGGTGCAGGCGTCCATGAAGGTCTGGCCGATGACGTGCAGCGACGCGTCCACCACCTCCGTCACGTGAACGTCCAAGATGAACTGCGGGTTCCTCAGGATGTTCACCCAGAACCGCATCGGCAGGCTGGAAGAACGGAACCCGCAGGAACATGGTTTATACTCAGGAGGTACGAGTGGGTTAAATAATGATAACATTTATGATTAGCATCAGCTCGGACGTCTTTTTGCTGCAGTTTCTTTCAGAGACACACCTGGTCTTTGGCGGCCATCTTGGCGTTGGAATCTGGTTTCCATTAATTCATTTAAATGAATTTATTTCAATAAATACTCTGCGGTCTGAGTCAGCGTACCTGTTGGTCTTCCAGATGTGCAGCGTCTCCTCGTCCACGTTGTCGTGTCTCTCCGCCTGTTCGTCCAAGAAGTCAAAGAAGTATTTGACGGCCGGAGGGACGGCAGAGCTGGTGCAAAGGACGCTGCGGAAGAAATTATCCACAAACTGCTGCAAGGTGCCCTGCAACACAACAAGAAGAAGAAGAACTAGAAAAAGTTTCTGTTCTTCACAAAACGGCCAAGAACCCAACGGAGGACGGGGACGATCAAAACGAGGACGGGTCTGGGTCATGGACTGTTTTAAAGACAATCGTTATAAACGCTCTGCATTGATCCTTTATCTCCCCAAAGCGGAGACTCCTGGCTGGTTTTGATGCATGATTCATTTTTGTAGAGTGAAATGTGTACTAGAGTGCGCACTCTGTCATTGAAACACATTATAAACCTGAAAACGGCCAAAAATCAAATCCTGATTTTAGAAAAACGTTAAGAGATATCACAAGGTTGAGTCATCTGAAGGTAGCTTGATGCCTTGTAGCTTGTTTGGAAGTTGAAAGTTGTTTCTAAGTGGAAGCAGGCAGACGTTGTAAGCTGACAGAGAGTGTAAAGTTTGTGCTGAATTTTGTGGAATTCAAAAAATGTTGATGCATTTCAATGGAGCTGAAATTTGCATAAAACTTTAAATATTTAAAAATAAAAAAAAAACTAAAATGACCAAAATACATAACAGGAAAATCCGGAAGAAGCTCAACATTTTGATATATGATGTGCATAAATGAAGGAATAGCTAAGCAGAGCAAAGTGCTCATATGATGAAATAATAAGAAGAAGTTTAGCTTAATGCTAAAGACGTGTCGCTGAAGCGAGTTTAAACCGGATGTTTACCTTGACGGAGAGCAGCCGGGTCAGGTAGATCTCTGTGATGGCTTTGGTCATGGCCTTGTCCTTCATGCTGCCTCGCTTCGACTTCACCTCGTCGATCTCGTCCGTCGGCCTCACCAGGTGGAACGTGTTGTCGTCCTCCAGCAGCGCGTTTTCTGCAGCCGACATCATAAAATCACCTTCACCACTCAGAGACGACCTATCAACAGGTCGGGACTACAAGACGGCTGCTAAACAATAGATCAATGGTTGGCTGGGAAAACCAACTGAACAAATGTTCCGGAACTCGGCTGGGGTTGCTAGGTAACGGGGCTGGGCTCGGCTGGGGTTGCTAGGTAACGGGGCTGGGCTCGGCTGGGGTTGCTAGGTAACGGCGCAGCGGGCCTAGAATGTGAATTAACAATTGGGAGGTTATTGAAACGCCTCACCAAAAAACACAAATTTATTGCCAAAAGTCGTCTGGATGTTTTGTTAAGTTTTAATTAGCAGTTGAGACCCAGATGGAATTTCCCCCTTTTAATATAGTTTTAATATTCTAGGATTTATGTGTTTTAACACAGACAGAAATTAAAGTTAGCCCTGCTGCCATATGATTTATGATTGAATTAACCTATTCTGGTTTATTATATTCCATTTATAAACTTCTCTTTTCTGGGATGGGGAGATTATTCTGAAACTAATTAGAAAATGTAGATATTCCAGTTAATAGATAAAAAAAAAAAACAACTCCTTGGAGAGAATTATTAGGTTAATTATTATTGTTATTGTGGTCAACTTTTAATAAGGAAAAACTTTTAATGTTGTTTTGCTTATGCAGACATGAAAAAGTCAATTTATTTGGGTCTTTAACCAGTTTTGTTGGCAAATGTTTGATTAATGGATAAACAAAAAGAAACGGACGGCTTTACAGTTTTTTTAGCCTAATTTTAACATCTCTGATCACTTTTTCCATCCATTTTTCAGAGCAGCTTAACAGCGCAGTAAACGAGCGTAAATAATAGAAAATGCTGCAGTTAAACGTCGCTGACGTGGAATAAAAGATGAGAAGACGTACTCTCATCGTGGCTGTCCTGGTGCTGGTGGAACGACTGCGTGTGCAAAACTCTGGACAGAACCAACGTGGCGTTGTCCCGAACCTGCAGAAATAAAAAATAAAAATCTGTTCAAACAGTGAGAAAAGTGTTTAACTAAGCTACACAGTTATTAGAGGCAAAATCCGCCTCTGAATTAATTATCCTCCTTAAATGTCAGGAGAATCTGGACAGCAGGAGTGATTTAGTTTGTGTTGGTTTTGCAGCGGCGTGCAGACGAGTCTCCAGTGGCTCGACATTTTCCTGCTCTTCAGCTTTCGGTTGTTTTGGTGAAAAAGTAAAGGTCTCTGCTGAAACAAAGCTGATTAAAAGCATCGGGAAGGAGTGGCAGCATCATGAATCTGCTCTGGTTCAATAAGCCAGAAGACAAACAGAAACCGACACATCAGAGGAAAACCTGAAA
This sequence comes from Girardinus metallicus, assembly GCA_903067095.1. Lineage (NCBI taxonomy): Eukaryota > Metazoa > Chordata > Actinopteri > Cyprinodontiformes > Poeciliidae > Girardinus > Girardinus metallicus. The sequence goes on along the minus strand of CAEGAE010062538.1, from coordinate 43,946 downwards.
ACCTAAACTCAGGGCGTGAGGCTGACCTTTGACCCGTCAGGTCAAGGTTAAACTTGCACTAATGTAGAAATATTTTTACTTTAATCTGTTAAAAAGTGCAGCTGGTAAACAGCAGATTTACCCAAGCTAAGAAAGATTTAGCCGCCTATTAGCAACGGCACGTTCTACGGAGTGCAGCTACCGTCAAAAATTAACAGTAATAATTTGGTTATTTAACCAGAATGGGTTTCATTCATGTTCAAAAGTAACAGTTTACAGATATTTAGTTTAAAACTTTAAAGTAAATAAGTACTAAAACTAAAAAATATTTAGCTCTATAATAAATATTTATTTTGGCAACTAAATATTTATTGTGCTAACTACATTTTAGCTTCAAAATAAATATTTATCTTCAAAATAAGCTAAATATTTAGCTTAGATTTAAATATTTAGCTTCTTAACTAAATATTTATCTAGCTAACTACATTTTAGTTTCAAGCTCACTATTTAGCTCTAATTAAATGTTTAAATAATTAGCTCTGAGCTAATGATTTAGCTTCAAACTAAATATCAACCAAATATTTAGACCTAATTATTTAGACAAACAAAATGTGTAGCTTTCAGATGATAAACATTTAGCTTCAAAGCAGCTAAATTAGCCTGTCATGACGATGATGAGACTGTCAAACTGCAAGTCTTCAGTCAGAGGCTTCTCCATATTCGCTGCAACACTGACTGCTCCTGGATATCCTTTCTGCCCTCAGCATCACCGTCCAAAATGACTCTTGAAGATAATTGGATGATATGATTTTAATTTCCCTTTGAGATAAATACATTTTTGGCAAATATTCTGAAGGATTTGAAAATAACGCAGGGAAACCAAATTTCTAAATCTTCCATCTGCATTTGTTGAAAAATCCGAATTAAGACAAAACAGCAGAATCAGAGAGAACCTGATGTTTGTGGGCAAACTGCATTCAGCTTCATGGGGACGTGGATTAAATTTAAGCAGAAAAACAGCTGCATAGTTTTCTCATGGAAGGATTTCCCTCTTATCAGAGCCTTCTGCTCTACAGACTGAGTCCTACTGAGGCTAATTTGCAGTATTGGAGAGTTAAACTCCGGTCGGGTTCTGATTTGGCCCAGTTTAGCCGGGATGCGGCTGGACTCACGTTGTAATGGGCCAGCGTGTTGAGCCGCTTCCAGCGCCCCTCTGTCTGCGACGTCAGGTCCATGTCGGACAGGATCTGACCCGTGGAGCCGGGGCGCCACTCTGTGGACAAACAAGGAATTACAGGGAGAACTACGAGGATTTCAGAGATAAAATACGTTCGACTCTAATTTATCTCCATTAATTTACCAGGCAATTAGTAGTTTCTGCTACAAATCTACACAAGACTTTGTCGATATTTGTTTCCAATGACCTTAAAATTATGCAAAGGGCCATACTAAGAGATTAAAAAAATAAAGTTATGAGAATAACGTTATAGTTTTATGACTTTATGTTTTTATTTTTGGCCCTACTACTCATCCAAGAGCAAATTTATTTCCATAATATCATTTTGCGTAACTTTACAGTCCATGTAAACGCAGATTGGGTCTCATGTTTACGGGATGTTTTAGATGAAGTAAAGGAATAATTTTCTGCTGTAGCTGAATTGTGCGTCTCACCCAGCGCGACGCCTTCTGCTTTTGGTCTCTGTGAATACGGCAGGTTCCTGTACACCTGATCAATGATCTTCTCCTTCACCTGCAGGAAACAGAAAGCAAAACACAACCTCACCTGTGAGCGCGAACAGAAACAAACACATCAGAGAGCAGGCGGTGGATTCCTGCCTTCATGTGGGAACAGAAACTCACCTGGGTGATGGTGTCGCAGTTCAGCACCTTGACAGGCGTCACGTCTGGTCCCTCGCCGTGAACCAGCACCTGCAGAGTCTGACACACACACACACACACACCTGTCACCTTCATCCCAAACAACACACAGCGCAGGTTTCCGTCTGCGCTGCGTCTCCTGGTTTCTGTTTCTTCCTGATGTCAGGAGGAAGTTCATTCGGTTAAAAATAAGAACTTCCACGGTTCATTTCAGCCTCATTAAACCAGATGTAACTTACCAGGAAACCGCAGGAGTTCAGGGGTCAGATGGCTTTAAAAATCAGCAGCTGATACGGCAAAACACGCACACACACCCACACACACACAGTGTTGGATCGGTTAGCACTGCTAGTTCTGTCCTGCTGCAGGACGTCACCAGTGAAACGACCCCCTGGTGTGATTTTACTGTGCTGAGTCAGCGTTTACGCTTCGAAGTAAAAAAAGAAGCTCAGGCAGAACTCCGAACGAACAGATTCCCGAACGAACAGATTCACAGAAACAAATTCACAGACTTCAAACGAACAGACTCCCAGAACCTAAACAAATATTTTTATTTTCATTTCTCTTAAAACCGACCTCTGACTTCCAAATATTTAATGTTTAGGCCAGAAAAAGATGATTATTTTTTTTTGTTTAAAAGCTAAATCCCTCCAGTAATCAGAAAATCCCAGTAGAGCGCAGACTGACCAGCGCGGCGTACTCGACGTCGTCTCCCAGCAGCCCCGTGTCGTTCAGCGTGTATTTGGCTTTCTTCAGCCTGGCGTCCACTGGACCTTTCTCCACCTGGTGCTTTAAGGCCTTGTACAGTTTGTATAACGGCTCCCCGGCCGTATCCTGAGGCACAAACACACAGAGTCACTGCAACAGGCCAAACACATGATTATATATATATATATTCACTAATCAGCTGGAATAATGAAGCGTTTCCAGAAAGGATTCACCAATCGGGGCTTTTCTGTCGTCTTTAAGGTCGGCGTTTGACCCCAGACTGAATTTTTAATACTATAAAGTATGAAAAAGAAAATATCTGCTGCAGTTTTTTATTAAACTAATTATTTTAAATAAACCAGAAAAATAAGAAGCCATAACTTCAAGTTTTAAAGTTATATTTATGAAATTTAAAGACATGATTATGAAATTAGAGCAAAGCCTCCTTAGAGAAACTGTGACTACCTCATAATTATGACTGCGAACAATAAGTTCACATCTCAAAATTTATATCTCAAACTTATGACTTTAAAGTTGAAATTATGAATTTATATCTCAACATAACGACTTTATATCCAAAAATTATGACTTTGTATCTCGTAATTGTTATTTTGTATTTGAAAATTATACATTTTATCTCAAATTTATGACTTGTAACATCAAAATTACAACTTTTTATTTCATAATTGTGACATTGAAAGTTAAATAATGACCTTGTATTTCAAAATTATTACCTTACTTTCATAATTTTGACCGACTTTGAATTACTCTCATAATTATGATTTTTGCGTTTTTATTTTTTCTTTGACGGCAGGAATGGGCTTCCATATTTTACAGCAGAGGTTCATAATTCAAGTATCAACCGAAATATGTTGAAATTTACCAGCAAATAAAACAAATCATAAACTATTTGTGTTAAAAATCGGATATAAAGATAACCTACAGTGATCACATCCACTGCTTTCAGAAATACGTTTAAATACAGAGACGGTAATAAAACACTGATGCAATCAAAGTAATAATCTAGTCTGAAAAACTTTATTTTCACAGGAGAATCTTGAATAACAGAGTAAAGAAAAGCCTGTTACCCTGAGGAACTGATACAGGCAGATGGACATCCAGTTGCAGAGCATCCTCTCCACCACCGTCTCTGACCTGCAGCGGCAACGGAAACATGAGATCTACAGAACCACCAGCAGGAATCATCTTCATCCCGTCAGAGCTGCAAGGAGGCTTTCACTTCTCACGGCTGCACAATCACAAAGCTGGCAGCTTCGCAGCAGGAAGTCAGACAGCCTGACTACTTCCAGGCTTCAGAGCAACGCCGCAGCGAAGCCGGCAGACTTCCTCCGCAGCCGCAATCATCAATTCACAGCAAATAAAACGGCTCAGGGTTTCTACATAACCCAAACAAAACCTGCAAATATAAACAGAGCTGGGGACCAACTAGTTACACTTCAGTGACGTTTTTGAAACAAAACGTACTTTTAGAGTTAGAGTTGAGCAGGAACTGATGGAAAACAGCCAGAAAAGAAACATGGCCACCGTCTCTCCCCAGTTCTGCAGTGATGTAATCTTTGGAGTCGTTTATTTTATTGCATAGAAGCGATTAAATGAACACTAAAATGCTTTGGTTGACAAAATGGCGCCTTGAATCTGAGCATCAGATTGTTACGAAACGCTTTGGTCCAGTTTGGTAGTAACTACTTACATTTACTCAATTTAACTGTTAGGAGTTTTTAACTGCGCTGTACGTTTTACTGTTACTTGAGTAAAATTTCTGGATTTTTTTACCCACTGAATGAAAAACAAACATCATGTTTTAACCAAAAATTCACCAGACTCAGACACTCCCCTGCAGTTTTTGTAAAACTTTTTTAAGTTTTTTTATGTAAAGAAACTGATTTGTAAAAAAATTTATTTTGCCTGATTTTGTTATTTTTTTGTTACTTATATGAATTATTGTCATTTTGGTCCTTAAAATACCAAAATTTCCACTTAACTTTATATTTTGGTCCATCTAATGATGTAATTTTTAGTTATTAAATGATTGATTAGTTACTCAGTGCTTGACTAAACTTCTTACCAAAAGCTTTTTTACTTTAACTTTAGTGCAGCGTTTGGCTACTCTGTCCACCTGAGTTTAAACAAGTAAAGTTAAAATTCCTCGATATGTTCTCACCTCCGGAGCATCAGTTTGGGGTTTTTATTCTGAACGTGTTCATCCATCAGCTCCAGCAGCAGCGTCCTCATAATGTCCGTGTAATACTCCAGTTTACCGTGCAGCGCCACCGTCAGGAGGGAGGCGAAATTTCCCCGAGACCGGGCGTTAAAGTCCGAACGGCTCTCCAATGTGCGAATAAACTGGAAAGGGAAAAAAAATGGAATTAATATCAGCTTCATCAGCAAAGGTAATGATAATACAAGGATTAGCATCTAAATTAGCATCTCAGGAACCAGGAATGCAACCAAAAGTTTAAACTCACGTTGATGAGAAAAGGTTTGCTGTTCAGCAGGTTGGAGAACTGGTTGAGTGCCTGAGTCACAGTAGCCCTGCGGGATTCTGGGATTTGTATTTTTCCAGTGATCATGGGGTCATTATCGCCTTCTTTGGACGGCAGGAAGAAGTTTCGGTCCGTGTACGTTTTGTAGTCCAGGAAAGGGATTCGACCTTCGCTGAGGTCACTGGTGTGGTCCTCCATTTCGATCATCAGATCTGCAACAAAAAAGAAATCAAACATTACGAACCGCAGCTAACAGGAACTCTTTCACTACATTACAGAAGCTAATAGTTTTTCGGCTAACCTGTAATTAGCAATCTGCATAGAACATAAATCGGATTTTAGATAAAAACATTCACCATCCACGGATTGATGGGGCTATCAACTAAATTGTGTTACTTTCTCACAAGTGAGACAAAAATAAGACAATGAATAAAGCTAAGTTAGGCTAACGTTCTCAGCTAGCTTGTTTAGCTAGTAAAGTTAGCTGATTGCTGTTGTTGGTAGAACATAATTCAGGTCTCAGAAAACATAACTACTGTGTGATGAGGCGTATTTTTTTTTTTTACTATTCAGAAAACTTACTTTTGCCAGCTTATCACCAAAATAAGGCTAACTTTGTCTGCTAGCAAGATAAATTAGCATAATTGTTGCTACTGGAAGAGAATAGCCTTCACTTTCTGTTGAAGAATGTAGATCATTATCTACAAATCAGTAGTTTATTGGCTACTAATTTGTTTAATTAAAAAAAACTTTTTTTAATTAGTTTCCATAAAGTTTCCATATTTTTATTCAGCAGTAGATGCAGCTAGCATCCCTTGCTGGTTAGCTAGTAAACAAAAAACTATTACTGTTACCGGCAGAACATAACAGGCCTGTCAAACTTACCCACTTTAAGTAGGAGTGCTTGGTTTAGTTTCTGCAAACATTTAGTAGTAAACAGACGATAAAAATGATAACCACACAGATAACTTTTCATTAACTCAGAGCTAAGCTAGGCTAAAGCTTTCACCCAGTAAACGGGTAAAAATGAAATCCAGCTACAGATTAAACATGATTAAGAGATCTGAATCAATCTGTGTTTTATAGTAATACTTACTAGCTGATCAGCGGCTAATTTTGTGTCTAACTGGAATTTCACAATATAATTTAGTTAAACTGAATGAATCTTTTTGTGTTCTGAGTATTGATAAATATTTATGAGTATCGATGACTCTGCTGTAATAATCCCTGGTTCTCAGATGTGAAGATCTGAGGTGAAGTTTTTAATGAGTTGAGCCAAAAAGCTGCTGGTTTCACAGAATTGAGTTGGCAGAGATTCATAAGACGGAGACAAGCTGTCAAAGGGAATCATTTCTGAATTCAATGTGACGTAACGTTAATAAAGGGAAGGTTTTACTGAATCTGCTGCAGAAAACATACAGTAGGTTTAATTCTCTGTTTTAAATATTTGCAGCTTTCTGGATGAATACCTGTGAACTCTTTCTTGCAGCGATCTCGAACACTTTCCTCCAGATTCTCCAGCTGATGTTTCACCTTCTCGTATTCCCGTTCTGCCTGCTGACTCTTCCTCCTGATGGGAATCAAACACGAGCGATTTTTTGCCTTATTTATTATTCTTGCCACATTTTTGCATTTTTAAAAACGTTATCAAACCTGTAGCAGTAGACGGAAATGGCGATGAAAACCAGCATGGGGATGATCACGGCTGGGATGATTATAGCGAGAGGAATCGTTTCATTCCTGATGAACTGAACTTTTCCTGCGGTCCACGTCCCGTTACCGAACTGCACCTGAAATACAAACAGCATCTGAGATTTGTCTACGCTCAGATTAGAAAATGTTTCACTGCTTTGGTTTAGAGATAATCCCACTTTACTGAAAGTTTCAGAAAATTTAAAAATGTTCAGCTAAAGACGGCTCATTTCAAACAATTTTAAACTCAAATTATAAATTACATTGAGTGAATTATAAATTTAAAACATCACTGAGTTTAGTGCAGAAACAGGAATTTAAATTGAAAATCTGCAAAAACAAGGAGAGAGATGGGAAGGGAAAGGGAAAAGAAAAAACAAAGACAGGAAGAAAGAAACAAAGAACTGTAGGAAATAAAGTTAGGAGGGAAGCAACGGAAAAGAAAAGATCAAAGCAGACGGAGGAAAAAGGAGAAAAAATGTAAACAAGATAAAGAAGCAAAGAAGGAAGGAAAGACGGATGGAAAGACGGTTGGAAAGACGGATGGAAAGACGGATGGAAAGACGGATGGAAAGACGGATGGAAAGACGGATGGAAGCAATATTTATAAACCCAGAATGTTTGGAAATACTGAAATCTATGATATTGTATTTTTAACTGTCCAGACTTTTCCATGTTGCACAGTTGGAGTTTATTCTCAGCTGAACGCTGAACGGTGCTGGGATGGTTTGGGTCGAGCTGCAGCAGAACCGAAACAGAACCGAGTCGGTTTGCTTACCACCAGATCCAGCATGTCGTCGGCCGCTTCTGCGCTCTGGGACTTGGATTTGGGCGTGGGCGGAGAAGAAGGAGCCTCCAGGATCAACTTATCGTCCTGCAGAGGAGAAGAAAGGGAAAACGTCCTGAATGGACAGCAACGAATCTCAGGTAACAAAAGAAAGTGAACGAACAAAGAAAAACAAAATACAGAACAAATGAAGCCCAAAAACTGAACAAATGCCAGAAAAAAAAACTAATGAACCAATAAAAGAACGAATTACAAAAGAATAAATGAATGGCAAAAGAACAAACAAACAACAAGAGGATGAATGCCAAACAAACGGGAGATAAAAAGAACTATTTGGGCCAAGCTGCTGATCGCAGACAAAAGCTCTGGTTTGGTGTTGAAATGAACAAATTCAGTTTGGTCAAAACCAGATTTTTAGAAGCGGCTCCTGAATCCGTTCTCCTTCCAGATCCGTGTTGTGATTCTTGATCCAAGTGCAGGAAGAGAAACTCCTGAAACTCCAGGCTGCAAAGTTTCCGTCAGTCACAGGAAGACGAGAGGAAACCATGAAGGAAATGTATTTTCAGGTGAGTCTGAACTTTGAGCGAAGGCGTAGAAAACTTCACCGATTCCCTTCGATCCGAGGCTCGATTGATTCTCGGCGCCGAGCGTTCGGTGTGGCCGAGCGCCGCGGATCCGGCAGCCTGACGGCGTCGCCTCCAGTCGCGTTTCAAAAGGGAATCAGATGAAGCTTTCGGCGTGAAACAGGCGACCGTCTCGCCTCCCGTTCACATCCATCCATCAGAGGCGCCAAAAAGCTGCTGAGCGCACCGTTCCCACACCAAATTCAAGCACTTTTCAGGCACTTTCAAGGTGAATTTTGAAACTTTTCCACCACACAAACCAGAAATAAATAAAAAAATACAAATGAACTAAAAAGAAGAATGATTTATATTATATTTAATGTTCTGTAATGTCGCCTTATTTACTTGACTGGTCTAAGAAAACACAAACCTAAAAATGTCTTATTTCAATAACGTTGTTCAACATAAAAAACATAAAAATATCAACAAGTCATTGAGGCATAATGAATAAAAAATAATCACATTGAAACAATCTAAACACAAAATACAAAGAAAATCAAAAAATGCTCTAAAAACATCCTTACTAAGTTTTTATGATTCTAAGTGACCTAAAAACTTTATTCTGATTTAAAAAATGTTTATATGACTTTTTATTAAGTGTACAAAAAGTAAAGCTTTCAGTTTTAGGCTTTTAATTGCACTTTATCACAAAATGGAAAAGAATTTCAAACGTTTTCTAAAACTTGAAACACCAAATTGAAATCCAAGCACTTTCAAGGATTTCCAACCAGCTGTATGGATTCTGCGCGTACCTGCAGGACTTTGATGTTACACGGAACGCCTTGTATGGAGGCCTTCGCCTCGCTCATCGTCATGGCCTTGGAGAAACCTTGCCCCTGTTCAGAGAGAGAGAGACGTTAACGCAGAGCGAGGCGTCCGTGTTTCTCGTTTGGGTTGGTGAGACATTTGGCGTCTCTTCGCACCGGGACGATGATGAGGCTGGTCGCCGTGAGGTCTTTAATGGTTTGGAATTCGAAGGTCGGGTCAGGGTAGTACTTGAAGACCAGGTCTTCCTTCACGTTGTCCAGGTGCAGCTGAGTCTTGACAAGATGGCCGCTCTTGACAAGACGGCTGCTCACCGTCGGTGAGTGGCACTCCAGGACGGTGTCGTTCGTCCTTTTACAGGTTGAATTGAACTGAGGAAGACATGAAAGATGAAGAGATGATGAGAAAAGGTTTTACTTCCCCCTGTGGGTCTGGTTGGTCCAACAGAGGCGACTCTCCTCCGTCTTTCCTGAGAGACGGGAAGCTGCAGAAACCGACAGCGGCTTCCTGCTCTGAACAAAGACGGAGGAGCATCAAGGTGGCGACTTGCTGCCATCAAAGGTTTTACCAATGGATAATAAAATCAACAAATGACACAAATCGCCGTGTTTGGACCAGATTTGGGTGATTATTCTTATGAATATAAGGAAAAATGAAGGAAATAAAGAAGTAAAATGTCTGAGTTTGGAACAGTTTTTGAGTGTTTTCCTAATTTTAATCAAATCCTGAATAAAACCTCGTTAAGGAAATCTCCCACCTCCTCGATGGAGTTGTTGTTGGTGATGAACAGAACCTTCATGAAGGCCGATTGGATCAGATTGAAGCCGGTTCCCGTCACGACGATCCTTCGACCACCACTGCAGATTAAAACCAGAGAATCGAGACAGGAAATGAAACACAGCAGGAGGGATGAGTCTGACTGCTGAGGCGGAGGATGAAGGCAGCTCCGTGCAGAGAAACAGACTCACCAAACGAAGCTGGTGTTGGGAGTGTGTCTGGTGATCTTCGGGTTGTCGGTGTAATTGAAGGGCTTGGGGAGGTTTTTGACTGTGTTTCCTCCGTACTTCACCGTCACCGTCATGGAAACCGGAAAAGCTGCAGCAGCGCTGTAACTGCCGGTCTTACAGGTGATGTTGGTCCCAAACGTTAAGCTGAAGGAAACAGGAAGTGAATGCGTGTTGTCACGGTTTATTGACGATACGGGAACGTTTCAGCTTACACTTCACAGCTGATGCCTCCGATGGAGACGGTGACGTCGTCTTTGGTTGCCGTGTCCAGATCTTTTCCGGTGATGGTGATAATCGTTCCTCCAGCTGCAGGACCCTCCATTGGATCAACGGAATTCGGATCAGGATCCTGAACAAAAACATTTAAAACATCCGGTTTGACTCCATAACGATTAGTTTTTACTCCTGCTGGTAATTCACAATGCGGAGGCTGCATTTCAGTTACAGATACGCAAAAACACTTGGTTGGTGTTCTGCTAATGTCGAAAAAAACAACAAAAATTTTTTGTAATTTCGGTATCTATATCTGTTTGCACTGGTTCTGTGAATCTGTTCGTTTGGTAACGGGTCAGTTTGTTCGGAGTCTGAGAATCTGTTCGTTCGTTCGGAGTCTGAGAATCTGTTCGTTCGTTCGGAGTTTGAGAATCTGTTCGTTCGTTCGGAGTCTGAGAATCTGTTCATTCGTTCGGGGTCTGAGAATCTGTTCGTTCGTTCGGAGTCTGAGAATCTGTTCGTTCGTTCGGAGTCTGAGAATCTGTTTGTTTGGGGTGTGGCAATCCAAACAAAATCTCATTATCTAAAAATGATTTTGTGCAAAAAAAACCAAAAAAAACAAAACTTTTTTGCAATTTTCTACTGAATATAAATCAAATATAAAACAGAAAATAAACGTATTTATCACTTTTAAAGGTTGTGTGCACAAAAAAATTTTTTACTTTGGCTTAGAATGTATAAATGTTTATATATGTATAAATGTTGGAGGAAATCAAGGACAAAAAGCTGATTGGTTCAACTCTGGAAACTTTAACTGAGATTAAAACACAGCCGTGTTAAAGGGACTCAAAGCAAAAATAAAATGAATTTAAAGTGAAGGAGTCCAGCTGTGCTTTGCACTCAAACATTTGTCTTGTTTGCGCTCCAGATTTGTTCTTGCTGTTGTCACAAAGAGAGCAGGAAATAAAAATAAACATCCCCAAAGAGAGACAAACTCAGAGCAGCTTCACCGCGGCGCAGGAGGCGGCGGCGGCGCCGCATCCGAGTCGATGCTTCGAGTCTTTATTCAGGCTCTGACACCAAGGAGACAGATCTGAACATGGGAGCCTGATTCAACGTTTCAAAACCAAAAACAGACTCTCAGCGTCGGTTTCCTCCAGATTTCAAAGCAAGTTCAACGTTTTCCTTCCACTCATCCTAGAAAACGTGGGGATCCGGGAGGAGATGAGATATCTTAACTGTTGGAGGCAGGTTTGCAGCTTTTAAATCCGTTATGCTTCCCTGAACAGGTTAGGATAGGCGTTTGGCCTATACAAAACATTTTTAGCACAAATCAACCAGATTTTGATCAGATCAGCTGTTTTAGGGCCTCCTGTCACCTTAAATCCAAAGTAGCTGCTGCTGGCCACGCCCACAAACTCAACGATACACTCGCACGTGAAAATGGCTGCAAACAGATGAGCAACTATGCGTCTGTACCTCTTTGAAAAGCAGAAGAGAAGCCTCCTGCACACCCAGCAGGGAAGCAACAAGTGGTTTCTGGATGGCAAGTCAACAACAAAACAGTTCTCTTTTCCAGCAGCCATTGTACAACAGTAATATCAGCAGACCAAATGTTTCGGAACTCAGCTTGGGTTGCTAGGTAACGGGGCAGAACTCCGCTGAGGTTGCTAGGTAACGGGGCAGCGCTAGGCTGAGGTTGCTTGTTCTCCAAAATCCAAAAAAATTTACCAATTCCAAGAAACCGGCTGGGCGGCTTCTTAAAGCGTTTGACTGTTTTTGGAAGCAGCACAAACACAAACGGAAGAATTAAAACATGTAAAAACTCAAGCTTGAATAATCGGTCTCCTTTTAACTTATCTTCTAGGATCTTCCAAAACAAAGAAAAACCAAAAAGAAGAAGTTATGTAGGACTATCAGATATATTTGATGTTAAATAACTTCTGGGAATTATGCCATAGTTCCCAAAGATTCTCTGGGCTCCCCTATGGATTACAATAAAATCCCCCCAAAAGAGAAAAAAGAATCAACTGGGCACACACCGTTCAACCAGACATTAACCTGGACACATATTTTGTTGTCAAACTCCACTGAAGTTTATTTCACTCTTCAGGTTGCAACAAAACACTTTACAAACCATCTCTACAGTGAAACACTTTTGTGTAACTGTTTTTTTTTTTTCTTCCATCCATACCGCTTCCCACGCCCCCCCTGCAATGGCACTGCGCCCCCCTCTAGGGGGCGCGCCCCACACTTTGGGAACCACCGCCATAGTTCATGACATCACAACTGTTTTTGATCTATCAGAACATTTTCGGTAAAATTCTGCCAGAAAACTGGATGAATCTGAAATAACTGAGTTGTTCCTCTGTTTTAAACACAATTAAAGCGAACCGTTTACACATTGAAACCTTTTCTTTACTCGTGTTTAATATTTCCTGTTTTGATGTCAGACAGAACCAACAAAGCAGCGAGCCAAAGTTCAAACGAGAGCTTGCAGGCGGAATAACCGCCGGTGGAGTAAATCATTTTTGTCTCAGCGGTTTTCTGTAATTACTTCTTGTCTCCTCAAAAACAAACAAAGAGGAAACACAGAAGTGAACAGCGATATTTAAATGACCCGACTGAGTCGCGTTCAGAAAACAAAACAGAACAGCAGGTGAAACTTATTTCAATCATGTTTGTTTCTCTGCTTGCGGGAGGCGGAGAGGAAAGAATAAAAATACATTTAAATGGAGTTGTGTGCAGCAGCAAATCTGCTTGTGAGGGATTTATTTACGCTTCGTTTCTTTTGCAGAGAGCAGATATCTCGGCGTCGCTGAGGGAGATTTTTACTTGGTTAGGAACCTTTTTCTTGATCTGTGGTCCTCGAGTGTTTGAGTATTTTATCGGCTCTGAAACATGGAGAGCAGGTTTCCTGACACAAGACTGAACTGTTTTTAAAACCTTCCTGTTGTCAGAATCAGACTTATCAGCCCAGTTTCTGCATAAAAACAAGACATTTGACTTCAGTTCCATTTAGTTTCTGATTTTGTGGAGCTAATTTGGAAAAATTTGCAATAAATTTTGCAATATTTGCGCTCATGTATGACGATAAATAATAAGTGAACGGACCACAGCTCTTGTTATATTTCTCTCTTTAATAATATTCAGTTTTTTTGTTGTTTATAGTTGAGTAGGTCAAACGAAAAATTATTATTTTTAAATTTTTGTATTTTTATTTTAATGAATTTTGTGGCCGGCCAATAATTTAAATTCACCAGTTTTGGGGCCGGGGCAAAAAGTTTGGTCACCACTGACGAAATGTTTCTGATTAATAAAGATACGTAGGAAAACCCACCCGATACGTGAAGTTTATTTTAGAGGTTGTGCTTCTGTTTCCCTCCACCTCTATCGTCACCGGTCCGCTTTCGGTCAGCTCAGGCGGGAGGTCAGAGGGCGGTGTTCGCTTGGGACCGATCTCACACACCACACTTTGGACCGAAAGAGGAGTTAATCAATAACCCATAATCAACTGTATGGTTTCCATACGTCATCAGATCAAAGATCCTGCTAGTGTGAAGAGTTACGTGGAGTTTATCGTCGTTACCTGGTGGAGACAGAGTATCTGTCCTCCAGGTGTTTGCAGTTCACTCCGGCCACGGTGATCTGTTTCACGTCTTCCTTCTTTATTCCCATGTTGGAGCCTTTGATGGTCACCGCGATGTAGCCGTTGAGCGGCCCAAAGCGAGGGATGATCTGGAGGAATAACAGACATGAATTACGTACAATCAACAGAAACACTTCAAATCTGACTGAAGACATTCAGGATTGTCTGTAATTTACTCGATTTTATGAAGAATCCCTTACAGCTAATGTCGGCCTTCTTATCAGTTAACCTGCCGCACTGTCACTGTAATAAAAATAGTTAAATCTAACTGTTGTCATTTAACATAAAAAGTAAATTGTTTGCTTAAATATTAAGTTGGCATTTAGCTCAGCTAGCAAAAAAAGCTAACTGTTATACAGCAGAATAATACTTAGCAAAAAGAAAAACATCCAAAGCCTCCATGTCTCACTGCTTTTTATGCTTCAAGTCTTTGATTTCCGCCTCTCGTTTCTGTGTGTGAAATCTTTCAGCAGTCATGCAGAAAAACCCCAGAAGCATTTATTTATCTGTGGTGATTTTAGATGAAATGTTATGATTTATATCCACAAAGGACTTTGAAACAGAAAATGAATTGCCGGCCCTATTAAAAGGTGCAGAAATTCTCCTGCGGTTTACAGCAGTAATCCATTTTCTGAGAGAGAAAAGTGTCTAAATGGCGAGAAGAAACCCAAGATAAGCTCATATATAATGTAGTTCTGTTTCAGTTATGATCACTGCAGGAGATGTTTTATGTTGCATTATGAAGAAAAACAAACTTCAATGTTTTTTGAACGGTTTGGGGGTGAAAGCATTTCCCCAAAACTGCCAGAGTAGAAAACAATTGCATCATCCAGCAGCTGAAGTTGATATTCTAAAATATTTTACTACAACCTGCAAAGTGAGACAAACAGAAAGCTAGGACAGCAGCGACAATTTAAACAAGTTGTTCAAGCTAAAGTGAATATCAAGTCTAAGTTTAACAAGAAGTACTGCAGAAGTTTGGGGTTCAGGAATTTCATTAAAAGTTTGATTCTCCAACTTCGAGGGAAGATGCAAACTTTTTAAAAAATCTAACAAACAAACCTTGAACAAAACCTTGAACGGAAAACCAAAAACGGAGTCTGAAGTTTCCCAGAACGTTCAAAGCAATTTAACTGTTCTTTTTTTTTTCTTCTGGGAACTTTAAAGAAATCGACGTGCTGCAGACAGACGTGCAGCTATGCACGTCTGTCTGCAGCACGTCACTTCTGCTTTGTAAAGCAGAAGTGAAGCCTTCTGCACAATCAACAAGAATACAGCAAGTGGTTTCTGGATGGTGAGTCAACAACAAAAGACTTGTCATATCCAGCAGCCATTGTACAGCGCATACAGCGGTAAAACCAGCTGACCAAACATGCTGGAACTCTGCCAGGGTTGCTAGGTAATGGGCAGAGTTCCGCTGGGGTTGCTAGGTAACAGTGGAGTTCTTCTACAGTTGCTAGGTAACGGGACAGCGCCTGCTGATTCCAGACGTTACATTTCGGAGGTTTTTGAAACGGCTTGTTTTCCAGACACCAAAATAAAATTAACTTTTGCCAAAAGCCGTTCTTTGCGTTTTGTTGTTGTTTTTTTATTTTATAAGAACTTCGGCTGGTTTTGGAAACAGTTGAAATCTTCTAAATATAATTAAAACATTTGTAAAATGTGAATTTTGCAAAACAAGTTCCCGGAAAAAAAAAAAAACTTGCTAGGTTCTGAAACGCTTTGCTTAAAATTTAGGAAAGCAACCAGTAAGTTACGTGAAAGTACCTGGAAGCTTTTGGAAAGTACCTCAAAGTTCTGGAGGTGTATTGTGTGGTGGTGCAGTGTTTTATGATGATAAATAGCAGAAGAAGACTTTGGTTTTAATGACTCACGTCAGTAATGGTCGGTTCGGGACACTGAGCCAGTTTTGGTGACTTGCAGATCTCCTTGAATACACACTTCATTGTTAGTTCATTATCTGTTTTGTGAGGGGTTTCTTCGCACCACTCGCAGTTGTACTTGTCGTCGGCGTGTTTACACAGACTGCAGTCCTCTCTTCCCACTGAGCAGCTATACAACGTGACTGGGAGAAGATAAGAGGGGATGCAACTGGATCAGAACTGAAAATAAGAGGAAAAACTTCTTGATTTCTCTTTTCTGTGTGTTTGAGAGACACACCAACCTGTCAGCGTGCTGTCAATCTTAATGTTCCTGTCTTGGACTTTGATATGGAAAGATATGTTCACCTCCTGCTGCTCGTCGTAAGCAAACTGCACACAGAGACATACAGCATTGTTTCTTCACAGGTACAAACAAAACTCCTACAGGCGGAGCTGCAAAGGCCTTCATAGCCAAAAAACACATTTTTGCACCACTCATCTCGCTGCAACATCTATTTTTTTTGTCCAGGTTTAACTTCTACATTTTTAAAATGAAAAAACACTGTCAGTAACTCTAAAGTCAGGTCTGTTTGTTGACATATTGACTGACATACTGATTTGAACCTTTAGATGGATAAAATACTATTTCAGTGTCTTCATTTAACAATATAACTTCATTTATCTCAGCTAACAAACTAAAGAAAAAAGCTAAAAATCAGCAAACAGTCGACATCTGAATAAACAAACTGCTAGCTAAAAGTACAACTGTCTTCTAACAGTTAGCATTTTAGCTAACAGTTCATTTTTATTGGACTGTAGCCTGTAAAATTGCTAACAGTTAGCCTATCAACTAATGGTATTTGAGGTACCATGCTAATGATATCTGTCAGTTAGCAGTATCATTTGTGCTAACAGGGACACTATTACCTCAAATAAAAATAATTGTCATTTCAGCTACAGGCGCAACTGTCGGTGGAAACATTTCCAATATTTCATCAACTGTTACTAAATTAGCATTGTGTAGCGGAGAAAAATGCTAACAGTATTTATCGGCTACACAATGCTTAAAAATACTTCGCGTCACTTTTCTTAGTCTCATCACTTCAACATTTGACTCAACACCTTTTTTTATTATGATAAAAGGGGATACTAAACTCCGCCCACAAACATGGGCGGAGCCAATAATTTTTGGGGGTGGGGCTAGTAAAATTCTAACTATATTTATGTAATTTCTACTTGATTTTGTGCAGAAACATGATTTTCAGAAAATACATTTTAGTATTAATCATTAGAGTTGAAATCCAGTAGAAAACTAGCAACTTTTACTGAATCAAACATCACATAGTTTCAGTGCAGCACAAATCACAAAGACGCTTCATTTTTATAGAAAATGCTCAAAATAGAAGTAGAGACAAATATTAATAACTGAATAGATGTTATGAAAGTGAGAATTTCTCTCATTTTGAAAAGTGTGCGATTGTGCAGCTGCGTCAGGTGACCTTTTTAAACATTTATATCCTCACAACACGAGCGAAATAAATCCAAACTTCCCGTTTGGATTTGCAGTGAAACACAAACAAAACCTCGTCCCCCTTCTGCTCGCAGCTCGATGCTAAATTACACCGCCTCGGTCCAACTGTGAAGGTCAACTCAAACGCACAATTGTGCTCATAAATCAGAGGATGTTTTCTTCTGGAGGTTTTCAGGGAAAAAAAAAGGATAAAGAGCGAAAAGTGGAGGAAATAAAAGGGAATCAGAGGGAGGAAAATGGGGAAGATAACGAGGTGGAAGCAAGCAAACAGCATTTAGCCGTCTCTTAGCAGAAACTTCAACTTTTTATCTACATTCATGAGCAAAATATATATATAAACAATCATGAAGTGCATAATGAAACTGAGTTTTAAGCTAACAAAATAAATATTGCAATCATGTTGAGCAACTTCTAAATCAACAGTAATCAAAGTGGCTGATTTTAGGAGATGGTGAAGAGCCGACTGCTGCTGCTGCTGCTTCAATTAAATAATCAGTGTTTCTGAAAGCGGGTTAAACGGGTTTAATCCGCCGCTGTTTGCCCACAACATTTATTACTCTCCTGTAAGAGGCTGTATTCTCTGACTCATTTTAACAATCTGAACCACAAACTTCCAGATCCAGGGGTAAATCTGCGTCTCAAACTCACCTGGTAACCGTTGAATTTGAACTTTGAGTTTTCAATCTTCGTCACGCTTTCTTCAGTGTCCTTCATCAGCTCCGTGCCGATGGTGAAGCTCTTCCCCTGCAGAAAAATGCAATTCAAATACTTAAATTATTTGCTTATTTTGGGTTACTTTTTGCCTTATTAGAAAAAACATTTAATTTGCATCTTAATAGATTAGAAAATCATCAAAAAGTGGGTCTTTTAACAGGTTTGCTTGTTTTTTAGGTAAATTGTATATTAAAACACAATAAATGAGCATAAACATGGTTTTTAGATGCATTGTTTATAAATCTGCACATGTAGGCATGTCGTGATGAATTTTGCTAGACAATAAATTGTCCTAGAAATGGTTCGATTTGACGACTGTTGTCAAAGGAAAATCATTAACTTATCATGCGATTAATTGATTGGTAATTGATCAGGTGTGACTGAGCTGCACCTCATAGCTCTCCAGGTTCCTTCCCTGGAAAACGATGGGCATCTTATAGCCGACAGGGATCAGCAACGGCTCCGGAGACTCAAACCGAGGACAATTTTCTGGCTTCAGAAGAGAAATAAATGCGAGTTTAGATATTTTCTACAAGGATTTTAATGTTTGGTGGCTGAATTTCTAGTAAACAAAATACCTGTGAAGGTTTGACTATGTGATCCAAAGCTTCGTCTTTGTCACTGCAGGTTTGATCCCTGGTGTTCCACTGGCAGCCCCACTGACTGGTCACACAGGAAATGCACCTGGAAACACGAGGGACATGTGGCTGCATCATGCTGGGTGTTGGTGTGTGTGTGTAGGTGTGTGTGGGATGCAGCTTACGGTGTGTTGGGGTTCTTCCAAACGGTAGCTGCACAGTTGTAGAAGTGATATTCTCCGGACGTCACTTCAACCGTTTCGTTCAGCAGGATCTTCACTGGGACGGACACGAAGTCTGAACACAGAGGAAGAATCAGAAAGGTTCGGGGGTGTCCAAACTGCGGCGCGGGGGCCATTTGTGAACAAGAATGGAGAATGGTAGCAGGACAGAAACCGCTAGCACAGCCTGTCATGAACGCTAAGGCTAGTTAGCATAGCCACTGAAGACTGCAGACAGTTTTCCTGTTACAGTAAGTTGTTTATCCATCATTAGCGCGATTAGCAGCGAGGACATGAGGTTAACTGACAGCACTAGGCCCCTCCTCCTGGCTCTGCCTGGTTGGCTTTGGTGCATTTCTTCAGAAGCAATAACAGCTCATGGAGATCGATCTTTTTACAGATTATCTGTCTCAAGCTGCCACAACATGGTGACAATTTTAACAAAGATGTAGAAAATATTTTTTTGATAAAAATTACAAAGAAATTTGCATAATTCTGGGATTGTAGTTGGGGGATGAGACGTTCACTAAATGAATGCTTCTATTGTACTTTAGGTTAAAAAAAGGAAATAAATGTTTTGTTTATTTGCATTTTTATGCATTTCTAGTATGAACCCGTTGCAGTGTGATGTCACAAGCACTAAACCCCGACCCCATCTTCCTGCTGGAGGGCAACAAGCTGCTTGCTAACAATGAGTAGCATTGGTTTTAGCTGTTAAGTTGTCAATATAACACTAAATCTTAGATGTACGCCTGATGTGTAAAAGAAAAATGGATGCTGAGCTTTGATACCAATTGTCAATGCTTCGACAATTGGATAAGGTCACAAAAATGTTTTAATTAAGAAAAAGAGAGCGGGAAGAAGTTCAGTAATGCTAGCTTGACTATGACAACCTAACATGTAGACGTGCTGTGGAATTCTGTGTGTTTCGAGTCAGTTAAAAAAAAAGTTGACTCACACACCAACTCTAGCTAATCATGCTTAGCTAAAGTCACCGGTAGCTAATCTACCGGTAGCTCAGTTACTAACAATCGGAAAATAAACATCAAGCCTATAAACATAAATGGACTGAATGTTCTGTTCTGAGTGAGGGGAATGTTTCAGTGTTTTTAGTGTTGAATCTTGATACATATAGTGACGCTGTTGTAAGTCAGTTGCCATGGCAACGGGTCTGCGTGTAGCATGGCCAACACGCAGAGCGAGAAAAAGAAGAGTATCAGTGGTTTTGAGTTATTCTTCAGCAGTTTTTCTGCTTTATTTTCCCTTTGCTGTGGTGCACTGCACTGAATTAATAGTAGCTACATCTCCAGGTTTCAATTTGTTAATTTATGCACATGCCCGACATTTCCCAATGTAAACAACAACATGCAACATGTCTACAGAATAAAAATGCCTGAGAGTTTAAATAAGAATCTGTGGCGAATCGTACCCTGTTGCTCCAGAGTGGGCGGGATTTTCCCAGGGTTGGGAAGCGAACAGACCACCGTCGTCGGATCGTCTTCACGCGTCACAGCGTCGGATTTTAACGAATTGAAGACGCAGTGCAGCTGGTCGCTGGTTCTTAGCCGGGGCAGAGACGGGACCGTGATGTCCACCTGCAGAGACAAACAGGACAGAGACACGCCTCAACGTCTGCAGCAATGTTTCTACTAAAACGGGCCAGCAAAAATTAAACTTGACAAAATGAGTTTCCCTGACTCAGAGAGGGCACATGAAAGTGTGTGTGAGTGTGTGTGGTGCAGTAATAATTACGATTCAACTGCGCTGTTCAAACATGAGCTCCTCATTACTCTTTGCTGACTCAACTGTTTTAATTTTGCTGCTGAAGTTTTAATTTCAAACTTCTTGATCCGCTGAAGCTTCTGAACTTTAGAAGCTCCAGAACAAAGTCACTTTCTTCCACTAGATTTTAGACTCGCCTGTCTTATCAGATTAAATCCTGAAGCCAGAACTCCTCATAAATTAGTCATTAAGGAACACAAGGTCAAGAAAATATATGAAATTTACTAAATTAACTGGATTTTGTTGTCTTTCTGAAGGTCACGTTCAACGCTCTCGCTCCAGATTTAATCAAAACAAACTCCAAGATGACACCGACAAAATAATATTCAGTTAAATCTCAACCTCTAACGGCTAGCTAAGCTAGTTTGGTGGAATCGACTAACTCACTCGCTCTTTGGTTGCCTAGCAACGACATGCTGTGTAAGAAGAAGTTTCAAGTTCCCCCCAGACTTTGGTTACCTAGCAACGGCCTGCTGTGTTTACAGTTTTTCCTCCATGCTTCATATCTTCTTAAAAATAAAAAAACGGCTTGAAGTGAAAACTGTGGATGAATGAGGAAATGTAACGCCACATGTTTGGCAGCATTTCAGATATTCAAAACGAAAAACGAATCAATAATTATTGATATTGACTGATATGAAACGCTGAGATCCTGAAACGTTTTCACTCTGAACTCTTGGACTCGAGAGGTTTTGCGAGATTTGAATGTTGATGAGGAAAATCGGTTCATGTTTGGTGTCTTATAGCGAACAAAGTAGAAAAATCTGACCCAATTCTGATCTTTTCATACCCAAAAAAAACACTTTTTTTTTATGAGGAACTAAATTGGACACATATTCTGTAGTTTTCAAAGCATCTGCAGTCAAAACAACTAATTAAAATTTATTTTATTTGACTTTTATGTCATTATTCTGCACCAGAAGAAGCCAGATGCTGTAAATGTTATGAATCCGTTATTTATTAAGCAGTGAGGAGATTAGGACTGGTGTTAATTAGTGGTGAATAATTTTAAATAAATCCTCCAGTCTGAGAAAAACACTGAAATATTCAAATTCTTCTTTACGTTTGATTAAGACTTTATTTCTGTAAAAGTAGGATTCATTCTTCAAAATGACAAATTATTATTCACATCAATTACTAATATTAATATATTGTCATAAAGCTCATCTCCACTTATAATCTTCAATTATTTTAAACAGCAGGGGGCTAAATATGCATCTGATGTCATTAAAATATTATTTTCAATTCCCAACAAGCTTAATTATTTTCCCATGTAATTATTTCAGATATTTCTAAAAACCTAAAAAAATTCAAGCTGTACCCAACATTTTTATGCAAGAGAATATCATGTTATGTTGATTAAAAATAAGTGTTGCTTATAAACAACTGATTTATCTCATGAGGATCCTGTTCAACAGGGCAAACAAGATGAATGCAGTAAGTGCTCTGCTGCAAAGCACTCATAATTCATCTCTGGGTTCCTGGATTTAAATTATATTCTGAAATAAATCCATGATTCTGAAATCTTTACATGTGCAGTATCACTCATTTTGAATTATGTTTCTGCTCATTAAATGTTTCTGCTCGTTCTAAAACTGCAAAAACTTTCCCAATTTTCCAAAAACGATTAGAAAAAGGAGAGAAATGTCTTTACTGTAATTTTAAAATAATTTAAACAACAACTTCTGTTTGCGTTTTGTTTTTTACAGCCTGATCTGATTGCATTATCACACATCTGATGAGGATGACTGTGAGAGCGCCATCAACTAATGCAGCAATCTGCATAAAGCAAATATTCATGTCATCTGATTAATTTAGTGTCATTAAAACACAACTCCATCTCTTTTTAAATAAAAAAAGAACTCATACTTTACACTGTAAACTCAGGCTGAAGGACACTGCGTCTCCCTGGACACTTGGATCAATGTCCCATTAATTCAGGTTCAGACAGAATCATACATCCTCTGCAGGAGTTCAGCTAATGAAAACATATGGGCTACAGCGCTCATACTGAAATTTATCGACTTAATCGTTACATGCTACTCTCAATCTATTTTCTAATATAAATTTTAGATTTTTCAGATACGAGAAAAGACAGTATAAGATGTAATTTTATTAATTTTTAAAGAGAAAAGTAATTAAAAGCCTAACCAAACTACTGAAATCTTTTTAAATTTAATATGTCTGACGTGTAAAATAAAAGTTTACTGTATGAAATCCCAACATTATAAGAGCTTTCAATGTTAGCTTTAACAGCTCCCTAATTACATTTAGAAATAGCTAATAGCTGGAACCCATAAGCATAATTTAATAATTAAATGTAATAATTTATTAGAATTTAATAATTTAATCCAACAAATGTAATTATTTATTAGAACATTGAGGAAAAATTATGTTGAAAATATAACCAAATGTGATTAATTTCGTGCTAAGATAAATGTGGAAGATGAATTGCTCGAGCTAATACTCGCAAAATGTACTGCTAATGTTAGCTTGCTAGTGTTTTGTCAGCAAAATATTTTTTTTCCAGGGATAAGATAAGTTGATTTATAAGTTTAGTGGTTAGTTAAAAGTTAACCAGATACAGATATAGTTTGTTTTTTTTTAATAAAGCTTTAAAACTTAAAAACAGCTTTTAAGGTTAGCTCTAGTAGCTAGCTGGCTAACCACACTTTCACATAGCTAACGTGAACCCACACGGAAAATCTGTAAGTGTCAGTAACTGTAACTGAGTAAATGTAACTAGTTACTTCTCAACTCTGCTGATGCATAATTCACAGAAATAAGAAGTAATAACAGCTGCATCAACAACAACAATTTAGAAGATGGCGTCTCATCGGAGAAACGTCGTTCTGACTCTTCGCTGGGATTTTCACCCACCTGCTCCGTCTTCTTGCAGCTGATGTTCGGCGGGTCGAAGGCTGCGATCTCAACGCACTTCCCGTCGGGAGACCAGAGCCAGGCGTTCGTCTCTGCTGACCTGCTGCAGTCCTGCTTCCTGGTGCACCTGGAGAAACAACATGGCGGCTTGATTTATAACAGCTTCTGCTCTGGATCCCATTTCAGGTTGCAGTGGAACCAGGGGTGGAAATTAGCACCCGCCACTGGCCAAATGCGGGTAGAAGTATGAAGTGGCGTGTAAACTGGAGCAACGCACCCGACACCATGCCGGGTTCACAATATGAACAGAAAAAACTGCATTCAGTTTGAACTTCTGTCCAGGGTAGGAGTGGCTGACTGGACTACAGGCTGAGGCACATACTGTATATGGGACGGACCTGGGCTGTCATAATTTAACAAAAAAACAAAAAAAATCTATTATTTTTATCGACCGTGACAGCCCATTGGTTGATTTCATTGACATTGGGCTTATCCAATGAAATCCCTCAGTCCGCCTTGTCCCGCCCCTCTCCACCGAAGTTATAAATAGCGCCATTTCAGCTAACCGGAGTCCGAGAAAAGTGAGCGTTTACGAGACGAGGCGGGTCAGAAAAACTACAACAACTAAATCTAAAAAGCGCGCAAGCCCATTCGGAAAAAATATGTCAAACTAACCGATATGTTAATTACCACACAGAACCGTAAAGAAGGGGAGGGAGAGAAGCTAACGCGAGAGTGTGGTGAGGAGGGGCGAGGGGTGACGCAAGTGACGTGAAGGGGGAAGGAGGGAGGGGGAGGTAAAAGACAGTAGTTTCCCGGAAAACACGGGAGACTTGACAGGTTTGGGGATAACACAGGAATGATGACGGCCATGGAATTAATAATGAACACGATCTGAGGTGTTTTTAATAAAAATAAGAATAATTGTGAATTTTAACAGAAAACGTAATAAGTAAAGGAAAACAAATAGAACAGTTATTGAAACCATTTAAAAATGTTTAAAAATCACTAGACACATCTTAACTTAATACTATCTGGGGGAGTAGCAGCCAGATGTGGAAATGTTCAGCACAGGATGTTGTGGTTGTGTAGTTAAAGTTTGCTGTTAGTAATTACTTCAAGTAAACTTATTGCACTACACCTCTGTTAAGGTGTCCATGCTTTGCTATGTTTAATTAGTCTGTATACATACATATGTACGGTAAACTTACTGTCAGTAAATCGGTTTTCATAGAGTCAAGAATAAATCATATAATTTAAATAATTTGCTTGTACTGGTGGGGTTTGTAATCCAAAGAAAAAAAACTGTGGCTGGTGGAGAAAATGTTTTAATTTCCAGCCCTGAGTGGAACGGTTTAGGAGTCGCTCACCTTCCCTCCAGGACACACCAGCCACAGTACGGATCCTTCATCTGAACACAGGAGCGGCAGTCGGTCATCAGATGGCAGGTCTGGACCGGAGCCTTGCTGATCTGGACACACAGGAAGTACCTTCATTTAATTTAATTATTTCATTTTTTATTTCATGCAACTTTTTTGTTATTTAACTTTTTTATATACATATGTATTTTTTTAGTAAATAAAAATATAATTTATTGCTGAATTCTTTTAAATAAATAAATCTTATTAGAATGGTTTATTAATAAACATTACTATTAAACAATCAAACTTTGTTTTTTGCTCCAGAAAATGCTTTATTAACAATCCTAAGCAGGCCAAAGTTTGCATAAAAAACTGATGCAAAAATAATTTTAAAACATTTAATAAAAATGTTTTTTTTTAATCAATTTTATGTCAAATAAATTATATTTTTAAAAATTTATTAAATTCCTAAAATAAAAAGCAAGAATAAAATGTTTTAATTATTTCAATTGAATGATTTTTCATAATTTTCTTGTGAAGAATCTGGAAGCTGCTTTTATCAATGGTATTTTATTGATCTGTGCGGTTATTGATCGGCTGTTTGTTTGATGATCTTGTACAGAACTTTGTTGCAGTTCTCCTGTTTTTAAAGCGACTTGCTTCTCTGTTTCCTTCACTTTTGCTACTTTGCGTTGATTAATTTCAGTGAAATAAACTGAAGTTTGTAAAAGTTTAAGGACCATAAATAGTTTTGTACTCGTTTAGTTTTCTGTCTGAAGAGAATCTTTGGCTACAAAAAAAACCACCAAAAATTTAAATTTGAAATTCTGTCCAAATCCCAGAATTCTTGTTACTTTAGAACAACGCTAATTCTTCCTCCTGAAGTTTTATGTTGAACATCTTCCAAGCGGCTCTCCTCTCTGACAGGCTGAGCGCCGTCTAATAAATTTAAATGAGCAGATGGAACGAGCTCCAGCATCGTCGCTCGTCTTGATCAAAGCAAATTGCTCTCTTGAAGTGCTTTGTAATTAATTCATTTCTAAAATCAATAACATCTATTTCACCTCGGCTGCGGAAAAGATCAAAGGACAAAGCAAAGAAAGACGGATGACGGAGAGGAAGAGAGACGGAGTGAATAAATCAAGCAGCGACTTGTGTGCGGTAATGCAGACGGATGTGTTGGTGTTAGTCGACAGAGTGAATAAATGATCAAATAGGACAGAGGGAATAAATGAAGGGCTCATTAAGTCAGCAGCTTGATGGATGAAAGGGGGAAACAGGAGCTAGCTAGAGCCGGCGCCGCGACCTTCCGGGTCGCTTTGGACAGGTGGAAGCGTGGAGCGATGGATCCGGTAAACGGAACAATCAATGGGCTCCGACCTTTGTCTCCGTGGTGATGTACAGGTGCTGCAGGCTGGAGTCGAACAGCAGGTTCTTGTTGACCTTGTGCCTGGAGGCGCCGCTCAGCGGCTGGCCGTAAACCTCGGGTTGAGCCGACAGATGCAGCTTCAGCACCTGCAGAGGAGAAACAGGAAGCGGAAACATTACCGCCAGCGCAGAGCCGGAACCACAGTGGCAGCAGGACGGCGACAGCTAAAACACATTTTAACCAGAAGTTACTGTGATCAACTACAATGTTGTTGTTTTGAGACCATTTTCAAGTAATTCAGTGGTAATAAAACAAGAACAATAAACTTTAAATTCTGAGTGTTTAACACTGGAAGACATTTTAAAGATACAAAATAAAAAAACAGAAACAACTTTTGTCATCCAGTTTTTGGTAGAAAAAGAAAAAAAATGATAAATTATGCAAATAAAAAGATTGAGTTTGTTTTAATTTATCATAAGTCCCTCATGAAGCCGAAAACCATAAAGAAAAGCATTAAAACTTCTTCCAACAAGTTGACAATCCAAGATGGCAGAAGGAAATATTTGCATATACTTTTATGTAGCTGTGACTAAAAACAATAGCAAAGATTGGAGCTAATGTTAGCTTGTTAGCTTTTGTCAACCAAAATGCATGTTTAGTGTAATTTTGGACCCACAAACAGTAAGTGAATAAAGTCATGATTTAAGAATCTGTCACCTCTCCATCGGGGGCGCCCAGGAACGCCACAGCATGGTCCATCTCCACGGCAACAGCCACAGCTGTCAGGTGACCCACATGCTTCCATGACGGCTCAGCCATTAAGGCGAATTCGGCCGTACTGGCCAGCGGTGAGGGCAGATGCTCGGCTCCACATTTCTCCATGCCTTTCTGGTGAAAGAGCAGATTTTCCATTTAAAACATCAGATTTATGTTTCAGCTTCGTTTCAGGAGAGGATTTTAGTACCTTTCCGCTGCACAGCTCCTCAGGCTTGGAATTAGAATTAGAATAAGGCGAATAAACAGCCAGCTGGTTGTTGATGAGGCCCTCCTGGTTGTAACAGGCGTCTATGACTTTATGAATTTGTTTGTTGATGAACTTTAAAGGGTACATACCTGAAAACAGGAGCAGAAACAAAATCTGTCTCCACTCAAGCTAAACATGAAACATTAAAAAAATGAAACAACAAAAAAGGTAAAACATAGGAAATCTGTAAAGGCTAAATACTTTTTCACAACGCTCTATGTAAAAAGACAGAGATATAAGCAAACTTTGCCACTGCTTAGGGCCCCCTGCTGGCCTGGGGGTCCAAAAGAGCACAAATGAACCAGGTTTTTAAAAGTTATTGCCAAAATAACCCAACTACTGAATTACTACAGACGAAAACTGCAACGCTGTTTAATTTATATTATTCTGTGAGAAATATTCAATATTAAAATCTTTTGTGTACACAGAAAGAAAGCGCAGCGTTTCATCCTTTGATTCACGACTGCTTCATCTGATCAAATCAGTGGAGGAAACCACCAACGTAACGTAAAAATAAGCACACGAGAAGTAAAATAAATGCTAACAAGGATGAGGAAAATTTCCACAAGCAGTTTTTTAAATTGGTCATTTCAACATTTTTATGGTCAAAATCGCTGAATTTACGCATTGCCTGTTGAAGACAGAGGCGAGGCAGTGCAGTGCCATGCCTCACCTCTGGGGGCGCTGGATATATATACTGTATAGCTAACATACTTGTTTAATTACACATTTCCTACATATGTTGATATTCAACAGTCTGTTTGATATATTTAAAGAATATATATTTCTGATTGGCCATAAATGTTCAGAGAAAATGCAGAAAGTACCGTGTCTTATTGACAGGGGGCAGTGCTGAGCCCCATAGACGCAACAAGCAACAAGTGTTCTTCTTCTACTCTTTGAAAAGACTGAAAACAGTCAGAGGAAAAAATGCAAACGGAACAGAAGCGTTCAAGACCCCTCTCTTTGTTGAAAATAAAATAAAAATGAGGATGATTTTTTTTAAACAGAATGA
This sequence comes from Girardinus metallicus, assembly GCA_903067095.1. Taxonomy (NCBI): domain Eukaryota; kingdom Metazoa; phylum Chordata; class Actinopteri; order Cyprinodontiformes; family Poeciliidae; genus Girardinus; species Girardinus metallicus. The sequence goes on along the minus strand of CAEGAE010062538.1, from coordinate 15,804 downwards.
GAAGGTTCTTATAAATACATGATTTTTAATTTTAATCAGAAAAGAGAACTCAGCCAAAGAAAACATTCAAATAATTCTAAACATGTGACCTTATTAAATATTTTTTTTATCATTCTTGCTATTATATTGTTAGAAGCTTTAATTAATTGTAGTCAAAATTTAAATTTAGCTTCTATATTGGATTTTGGATTGTATGTCCGACTCTGATATGAACCTCACTGCTAATTAATCTATAAGAAACATTATCCTGAGACCAAACTGATGAAAAAAGTTACAAAACCATGAAAGCGTGTCATACACATGGCTGAGTTGTCGCCTTCGTCGCTGAAGGTGGCGAACAGAACTTCGTCATGAGCTGAGATGGGTCCGAACCGACTGGACTGGCTCAGACTCTGAGCCAAAGCTTGGCCTGCTGGTCCAACAAAAGCCGCCTGGAAGACCAGAGAAAGCAGATTGAAGTTTGGTTTATTATAAATATAAGTAACAACAATAAACATCCGGACCGGCTGGTTCTCCTCACCAGAACTTTGCTGAACTCATTGTTGGCGCTGCAGTTGAGCTGCAGCTCCGTGTACGAGTAATAGTTGTGATCCTCCTCACACATCCGGGAGATGAACGTGAAGTTCTTGTGGTAATGCGAGTTGAGCTTCCTGGAAAACAGGAAGTAGACGTAGCCGTCGCTTTTGAAGCTGAAGCGGAAGTCGTGCGCGTACTTCGCGCTGAAGGGATTGGACTGGACCGAGGCGGTCTCGATGATGTTCTCGAACACATCCCAGTCGCCCACTTCCTCCAGGACGCGGGTGGAGATGAGCTTCATGCTGGTGTCAAAACTGCTGTGGCCTTTAGCAACCTGACGGAGAAAAACATCAAGCAGAGATTTTTACTGAAATTATTGCAAATGCAAGTCTGGAGATTTCTTAAATTAAGTTGTTTTAATGCCAAAAAAGACCATTTGATAAAAAAGATCTTTTAGCCTCTGGTTGCCGAGTAAACATTCTGAAAAAAATGTAAAACGTTGAGACTTTAAAATTACAGAAAACTGCAACATCTATTCCAGCATGGTGGCGGCTGCATCATGCTCTGGGGCTGTGAGCTAAATATTAGAGGGGGTGTATGTATATATTTGAGCTTCTATATTTTATTTTGATGATTCGAAGAAATCATTCAAGTTCAAAGTTGTGCACGCAATAGTTGTTTTTCAAAATCAGCAGATTTTCACGACAGAAATAAGAAATAAACAATAATATGAGAGCAGCAGATGATTGTGGCTTTACTGATGAGCAGCGAAGTTTATTGGGAGTAAACAGAGTTTCACTGAAAGAGCTGGTGTCTCCATCAAGGGGGCCGCTAAGATGCATTTTTACTACGCCGTTGTAACTTAACTTTCGTTTATTTTGATAAGCTGCCGTTCTATCATATAAACAGCCGAAGCTCACTTATCAAAATAAAAGCATTAAATCAAAAACCGGAAGTCAACCACACGTTATACAAAATAAAACGATATAAAGCCAAAAATGCTAAAAAGGGGATACGACAAATAAGTAGACTAAATTGGGGTTATTTACGAGAATAAAGTCTAATGACTTTATTGTTGTAATATTTTTGACTTAATCCACAAAATATTACATTATTTTGTAATATTTCGCCATTATTCTTGATATCATTACCTTATTTTTATTTTGACATTATTCTTGTAATATTTTGACTTTATTCTCGTAATATTTAGATTTTATTCTGGTAAACATGGAGGAGTGGGCGGAGCTTGTGCTTCCTCCTCACCAGGAAAACTGTGAGGTTTTCTTTGTCTTTCTTGTAATATGACATCACTCCCACGACGGAGACGGTCTCATCGGCGCTCGCCACGTACGACTTCTCTCCCTTGTTGTCGTTGAAGTAGACTTCGTCCTTCACGTTGTTCAGGCTCCTGAGCGAGCAGAGGCCCCTGAACAGGCTGCCGCACACCACCAGCTGGTTCTTGGCCGGGTGGAGCAGCAGCAGCTTGTTGTGGTTGTTCATGTCCTTGGCGTCCCCGCAGGATTTGACGATGATCGGCGGCGTGCACTGCCGGCTGTCGAGTTTGGGCCCCGTTACGTAGCTGGACTCCGGCTCCAGGTCGGCGCTCAGCTGGTAGAGGTTGTTGACCACGCCCACGTACAGCCGGCCCGTGGCGGGGTCCACCACCACGTTGTTGATCAGCGTGGTGGACGAGAACTCTGGGTTCTTGCCGCAGCACGGGCCGAGGTGAGTCGTCACCATGGCAACCACGGCGAGCCGCCACGCCCACCACCGCTCCATCGAGTCTGGAAGACAAAACCAGAAAAATACCAGCTGGTTGTTAAATAATCAGAGTTTTAGTGACGCCTAGTGGACTGATTTCAGAATGCAACAACAACAACAAAATTTATCTGACATCAGTTAGTGGAACATTGCCCCTAGTGGTCAACTACTGTAAATAATCTCATCCTGAATATAGGACCATTAAATATAAATAAAAATTAAAACTATTCTGGATAAAATAAGTTGGTCTGACAGTTTGTGGTGAACTATCATGATTAATAGTTTGAATACAGGAGCATTAAATAAAAATTAAAACTAATACTTAAAAAAACAGATCTGACATCATTTAGTGGAACGCTGCCCCTAGTGGTCAACTACTGTAAGTAATCTTAAATTTCATGATAAATAAAAATTTAAATATTTTTAATAAAATAAATAGAGAAATTATGAAAGTTGACACAAATGTGTCTATAAGCTTAATTAAATATAAAATTATTTACTCCAAAACAATTACATTTAATAGAAAATCAAAAACATAAAAAATGAAAAAATTTAAAGTATAAAGTGTAAAAAAAAATACTAGCAAAAAAAAAAAAAAAAAAATATATATATATATAAAAAAAGAATTTAAAGGTTTAAATAAAATATATGTATATATTGTTAATTCTGATGACATATTTTACATAATATGTATTTAGAAAGAAATATAGAGAGCTGGAAAAATACACAATTACTCCAGTATGAAGGTAAAACACAATGTGTACATTTTTTAAACGTTTTTAAATAAGTTATTAATGATTAAAACTCATCCTTTACCAAGCTGTTCTGGAATAAATCACGCCTAAATTTAGCTTTAATGTTGTTTTTGTGCTTAAAGAGTTTCAGCTGCACTTGTAGCTGAGAGCAAAAACAAACCAGAGGAAATAAAGCTACCCATTAAAACCAGTACATCCTTTACTGGAGGAGAGCTGGAGGAAAAGGGCCAGATTAGATTAGAAGAGATTAAACAACAGTTTAAACTGGAGACAGAGTGAGTTCCATTTTAGCTGGAATATCAATCAAATCCTCCAGGTATTTACATTAAATCTGGATTATTAAAGCTAACTTTAATTAGCTCTAATCCTGAAAGTCGTTTTGTTAGTCTATAACTGCTGGTTTTCTCAGCAGGTATCGGATAACTGTGACAGGTGGATCAATTGGAAGATGCGTTCACTGTCTTTCTGCAAACTGAACTCCCCTCGGCGCTGGGGGATTTATTACCGGGATTTATCTCCCTGCCCACCTGCTCTCCTAAATTGCCCACGAACATCAAGAGGTCGCTGCTGTAACAGCTGCAGAGGCTTAGAAACAATTTCACAGAAAAACTAAAAGAACTAAATATGAAAATACACAACGGTACCACAAATATTCGCTCACCTGGCTCTTTAAGGGTTTGATATGTTGGATGAGTTTTCAGAGGTACATTTATGAGGTCAGACACTGATGTTGGACAAGAATATTAGGCGACACATTACTTTATTGATTAAATTGAATTTTGGGTTTTTAAAAACTTAATTTTTGGAAAGTTAGATTTTTTTCCCCACCAATGAGTTTCTATACTTCAGTGTGATGTCAAAACGCCCAAGGCGGCCATCTTGTTTTACAGCTTCTATTTAAGGGCCAGAATATGATTCAGTTTTTAGGTTACTTTTTCACTTGTTTTTTTTTTTATTTACAGTTTATATTATATAATGCGTAACCATGGTAACAATGTGTTGTGTTTTGGTTTTACTTTTTGTGTTTGGTTGTTTTTTTATTTTGAATATTTAAATTATTTTCCAGTTCCAATGTTAAGTGTTGTTAAATTAAAATCTATTGGTCTTCTACTTGAAAGTGATCTCACAATCACAACATTATTGTTTACCGCAGTCTAAATAGGAAAATAATAAGATAAAGTATTTTTTAAATGAATTTATCTTTGAATTGTACTGCAGGATCTTCTCAGTCAGTGAACCGAAACATTCTGAGCTTATTGGAGTCAGCCTCACACTTTTATCATAAATCTATTCCGTCGCTGTCATTAACTGTCACACCTTTTCTCCCCGTAACATTAAAACAAGCCAAACCCAGCAGGTATGTTCCCCCTCCTTATCCCGTTACGGATCTGCGACATCAAAGGGCTAAAATCATCTTCTGTTTCCTCCGAAAGCCATCTCAGACGCTTTTCTTTCCTCTCTGAAGCTTTTTCATCCTCCAGTTCAGCCTGACTGCTGTCAGGGCTGGAGTAAACTCGGTTTGTGTCGATGGTGTGTTTGTGTTTCTCTTGAAAACAACAGATGGGATTTTATGGATGTGAAACGTTTAGATAAAGCCCCTCTTCAGAGCTTGTTAAGGATAAAAACCTTGCCCCACTATATAAACATAATTAAACCACGGAAGGGTTATTATGAGGTTTTAGGATAATTATTGCAAACAAAAGGATCACTACTTAAAAGATCAGCGGCCTCAATAAAGCCTTTGTGCCACCGGCTCACCGTTATAAATCATTTCACTGTTCTTCAGGATGAAAAGGATTTTTACTGAATGATGGATGAGCTGATCTGACAGGTAACGCTGAGAACCGGAAATTATTTCCACTTCCTACAGTTCAGCAAAGAAATTACCTGAAGGGAGAAAAGGTGTGTGACACTTTTAATGTGTGAACTGCTGGATTATGCAGCTTTAAAGACGAGAAAAATTCTGGTGTGAAAGGGCAGAAAAACATTTACTACTTTTTTTAACTAAATATTTTTCAAGACTTTTTGACTCGTTCAAGACATTTGGATGGATGGATGAAATATTTTGACAATAAAGTGGAATAAGTTTGGAAAACTCTACTAAATCAAGTTCTGGACAGCTCCAGATTATTCCCCTCAAAATGGGGTTGTTCTTTCAGAGCCTGAAAGGCTTTTAAATTAGGGTCAGGGTTTTAATTTTTATCAATACGTTTTAACGCAATTAACCACATTTTTCTTTTTTTACATACAAAAGTTCCTAGTGGAACGTTTGATTTTGTGCGTTTCTGGTACGCCATTAAATCAGACGCACAAGCGACATCAGCTAACAGCAACAATGGATGATGGAGTGTCTTCTCTGGTCCCACTGGGGTTAATTTCTGCTTCAAACCGATCTGATTGGACGCTGGGAAAGACTACTGTCATGTTGCAGTTGTGCTAAAGGGAGTTAGCCTATCAGCTAAGCTATTCAAGCCTAAAATGGCATCTCAATGCTAAACATGTTGCTAATGCTAATGCTAGCATTTACAGTCCACATTTCTAAAGATGTTCAATGATTGATCAGGGCTTCCCGAAACACTGGAAAGCTGAATGGCTACAATAGCATTCTTGATAAATACAAACAAAACAAATGTGCTAGCCTAGTGCTAGCATAAGAAGTGGCTCATAGTCTATAACTAAAGACCAAAGAGAAATCCTCCAACTGCTAAAATCTGACACCTCCATCTTGTTTCCATCTGTTGAAGAAGGAAGTTGCGCTCAGTGTCTTCAGAGGTTTTTGTGTCGTTTCCTTCAGTGGTTCTTGGTGCAGCGCCCCCACAGGCCAGGAGGGGAACAGGTTGGTTTGACTCAGAGCAGAGAGAAAGAGAACCACAGCAGCTAAAGGTGGAGCAGATGATGAAGTTTTGGTTTCAAATCGAACTGAAACTGCAGGACTACCAGGTGTGAAAACATCCTGAGATCTGCACCAAGTCTTAGAGAAGCTAATCTGTAGCAATCAGGTGCTTCTGAATTATCAGACTCCTAAGACCAGGACATGTTTTGAATATTTGCTCTGCCACTGTCATGTTCCTTTATTTCCAGAAACAATCAGCCAGTATCTAAAAGTCTGATTTCAGGATTTCTGAGTCAGACAGAAGTCTGACAATAAATCTGCCTTCGTTTCTTCGAACACCAGCAAGCCGTATTTGGTAGAAAAATGGAATAACGTACAAACACGGTCATGGAAACTTTAAAAAAAAAAAAAAAAAACACAGGTCAAAACAAATGGGAGTCTTTAAAAGTCAAAAGCTCTGGCTGAAAAGTTGGTAGTGAAGCTGAATCCAGGAATGTGTGTTGAAGCTCCAGCCGGGGGAATAAAGCCTCGCAGATTTTCTGCTCCTGTCTAACCTCCTTAAGCCTCGTTCCTTCAGTCGTCTCTTCATCACTCTCATGTTTCTCTCTGCGTGCGCCTCCCTCCACATCCCAACCCGTGGGAACCGCTTCAAACAATCCTTGCTTTCTGACACTCGACGTCCCACTGGGACTGCGCACATCTGAGGCCGACCGCGGTTTGAGTCTGCTGATTGAATGTCTCTTTTTTTCTGTCTGACAATCACATTTTTGTCTCAAAAAACTCATCTGATATCACAAGCATTTGATGAATGTGGTTAAAAGTCGTCTATTCTCTGCCTGGAGATGATTCAGAGGTCTAATATTTTCCTCTGAAGGGACGAGATGCTGCCAAGTCTGTAGGTGCACCAGAAAGAAGACGATAAAAAGGTTAAAAGGAGAGAGAGCTGAGGCTGAACTCTGACCTCAACCTAAAGAGCAGCTGATCCAGAACGCTGCTGCTGGCATTCTGACTCAACCCAGGAAGATGGAGCACATCATCCAGTTCTAAACTGCAAATCAGCCGAAACACTGAGTTCCTTTAAATCTAGACTAAAACCCACCTAGTCAGAGCTCTCTTTGATTCATAATAACTGAATTTGATGGTAATTATTGATGATTCTGATTTGATAAAAATGTAATGTTTGTCAACTGGTGACTGTCTGGTGGTTTTATTTTTGTGTTTTTATGATGTGAAACTCTTTGAACTGCCTCCTTTCTGAAATGTGTTATTCAAATCTAAATGATTGATTCAAACTTCCACATTTTGATCAACAATAACTGACTTTGATGGTATTTATTGATGTTTGCTGCTGAAATGTTCTAACTTGACTGAATGCTGTTCTTGACAACCGCCATGTTGTCCCTCATTATTCACTTCCCTGCAACCAAAACTGATCATTATCGTCGAATTCATCTCAACTTTCGCTCCAAAACGTCTGATTTACATTCAAGCCCACCGCTGGGCGACATTAGCCATTCATGACATCGGGCCAGAGGAACATGGATGCTGATTGGTTGGAGCTGGAGGGACGCAGTGGCTGTGATTGGAGGAACCCCGGGGGGAAATGGAGTCCTTATTGGCGGTAATGAAGGAGCCTGGCGAGGGAAAGTGAAACTAAAGCAGCAAACAGGACGGACACACACAGCAGGAGGAGCTCGTCTATCAACACACACACAGGCAAACTCCTCCATCAGCCCCAGAGACACACAGTTTGTCCTGCAGAGGCGACGCAGTCTGGAGGAACAAACGACACCTGAGGAGTTCCTGGGGAAAATAAAACCGATGCGATGAAACGGCGCTGATCTGAGAACAGCTGCCTGGTTAGAGTTGGGCCGATCACTTTCCTCCTCAGCAGAACTTCTCCAACTTTTAAAATGTCTTTACTTAACTATAAGCAAGTTTTGTGGCTCAGTAGCAGATTTAGTTGGTAATTATTTGTATAATAATGTGTTTATTAACCAATCTGACCCTTAGCCGGTGTCCATTTTCTGTTCCAATACTAAATCGACATTAAAGCTGCAGAATGTACCTTTATGTCACCATAATCTCTGAAAATAATAAATCCACCAACTTCTCTCAGTGTTAACCAATCAGAGTCAGGAGGAGGGCCTTAGCGCTGTCAATCACTTCCCCCATTGCTGTCTGCTACGCTGCAGCTAGCTTAGCTTGTCTTGAATGCAAAGGCTAGTTAGCATAGCCACCAGAGACAGCAGATAAATGGTTTTCCTGTAATGGTAAGTTGTGCACAGCGGATACATGAGAATGATTGGCAGCACTAAGACCCTCCTCCTGGCTCTGACTGGTTGTTTTTGGTGCATTTCTTCAGATAGCAGGAGCAACTCAGGGAGGAGGTGGAGGAGATTGATCTTTTCACAGATTTTCTGCCTCAAACTGTCACACATAAAGACAGTTTTAACAAATATATAAAAAACATTTTTTAAAACAGTTACAAACTGTAGCTTTAAGAGTCATTTTAATCTTAAGGTTTCTGGTGAAAGAAATGGCCACAAAAAACAAGGCAACGCGTGTTGATTATTTTTTCTCGATTGCAACAAGACTAAATCTTACACGGATTAAAATCCTGTTGATTTTCCTTTAAGAAGAATCAGTTGTTGGCAGCTCTGCTAATCCACCTCTTTTGCTTTAAATCTCTGTCTGGTTGGAGGATTAGAAGATGTTGGAGTAGGGGATATGTTTTGAACTTCCTCTTTGTCTGCGCTCCGTCCATGAAGTCTGGCATTGGTATTGTTTGAGCTTTTGAGATGCTAATTAGCTGCTCCCGATTGTAAAAACAACAGCTGGTTGCCATGGTTACATATAACAACTATGTGAAAGTAATTGGCAGCTGCAAGCTACAAGCTCTGACTGAGACGAGACACACGATTGTTGAAATAATCGCCAACTAATTTAGTAATCGATTAATTGATAAATGGAGTATACAGGCTAAAAAAAATTCAATTTGCTAAAAGAACATAAAGCATTAATTAAAAAAAGTGTACAAAAAATACAAGCATTTTGCATTTAAAATAAAAAAAACTAGCTTAGCTTATTTGCATCTTTTATGGAATGTTTAAAACATTTTTAAGAGGTTAAATAAAATATCTGCAGAATGCGCTAACTTTTTCATCCAATTAATCACTGCAATAATCAATAGAGTAAAGGTTATTTGCAGCCCTGTGTGGCTGGCATGTTATGCATTGAGGCTTTGACTCCTTCCCTTTCCACCGTCTGTGGAAGCAGCAGCTCAGTGACCGCAGTTTCTGTAGGGAGTCCAGTTATTCCCCGACTCAGATAAGAAGTGAAAAGGACTGATTCAGTGGAGGGGAAACGACAGGGAAGGACCGATAACATTTATCAGCAGGCAGGGATTCATACGGCGGCCAAAAAGCATCAGAGACGGGGGCCATGTTTGGTTCCAAGAAGTAAAACCAAAACTGAACGAGTTCTTAATGATAATTAGGATTAAATGACACCTTAATTACTGTAAGGGGAGTTTAATGGAAGTTGGACAACTTTTAGTCAAACAATAAATGAATCAAAGATCAGAGGTGCTTTAGTTTATGCCAAAATTCAAGACAACTTAGACAAAGTGAACCCTAATCTCCGAAAACCAGACCCTACAAGGTCTCAACTGGAAATAAATTCACTTCATAAACAAGATGGCATCGCAAGGAAACATTAGGTAGAAATATTAAAGCGACATCTAAAGACATTAAAATTTAGGAACTAGAAGGAAAGCCAAACTAGACCGACTCCACACTAAACACAGAGAACACCGTTTTTACTCCTCCTGACCTCTAAGTGGCGCCAAGCGTAGAAAATAGGACATGAGCAGAAAAGCTACCATACAAGGTTAGCAACAAAGAAAACAAACCTGGAGGATTAGTCAAGCTTCTTCGTAACGTTGGATTATAAAAATAATAACCTACAAGACAAAGATGTAATCCACCATTGTTATCGTGACGTATTACGCGTGTGGAGTTATAGTTCGGGTCAGAGGTCAGCGTTTTCGCTGTCCACATGAGTAAATGAGGGAGAAATTTTCACTTTAGTTTTAAAAAAAAAATCTCATTTAGGTTTTCCTACCGGTTAAAAACTTTTCCATTTCAAGGTGCAATCCCACCAGTTCTGTTTGGTCCGATTTAATTCAACTCCAGTCCATTTGGCCAGAAAGTCCGGTTCGGTTGGTGAGATGTGAAAAACCAAATCAACCAGAAAACCGAACTCTGGTCCGCCTACAAACCTCAGCCTGGGTTCGGTTGTAGTGAACTCTGGTTCGGTTTGAATGCATATGTGAACACCAAGCGAACAGGAAACCGCTCCAAAAGCAGGAAGTGGACTACAGCGCAGGGCATTCTGGGTAAATACAACCAAAACAAACGTTGCTAGCCTAATGCTAGCAGGAGAAATGGATCATAGTCTTTAAGCAAAACAAAATCGTCACTCCATTTTTGTTTCCATTTGGTGAAGAAGGAAGTTGCGCTCAGTGTCTTCAGTGGTTTTTGTGTCGTTTCCTTCAGTGGTTCTTGGTGCAGCGCCCCCAGAGGCCAGGAGGGGAACAGGTTGCTCAAAGGGTTTGGTTGGTTTTTCTCAGAACCCTCTGAAGGTTCAGGTAATAAAAGAGTCAGAAATGTATTTGTAGTTTCAACAACAAACACTAAATCTGACAAACGTTTTGCTCTGAATCCAACTCCGCATCTTGTCGCCTTATTTTATCCTCCAAAGAGACAAACATCCTGCCAAATAAAACCAGAGTTCAACTGAGGAAAATGGCAGGAGGGCTGATGAACTGCTTCATTTATGCTTCTGCAACTTCTGCTGGTAAATCAACTTTAAAGCAGGCTGTCATTGAAAGTTCTGGTTGCAAAGTGCAAGTTGGTGACATCTCAGCAGGGCAGCGGCACAGAGAGCAGAAACAGAGTCGGGTCGGCATCAGAACAAAGGCCGACTGTTGGGCGGAGAGATAAAAACAGAGGGCCACTCAGACCAGTGGTGCAACAAAAAGGAAAACAGTCAACCAGTTTGCTGCCAGTTACCACAGAGATGGAAATATTTAACATGATACGAAAGTTTTTAAGCCAAACAAGAAACCAGAACCCAACGATTCTGTTGCTGCTTGTTGAAAAATTTAATTCAACCTTTCAGAAACCGAAATATCTAGATGTTAGGATTATTTATCTGACATTAACTGGACCAAATTTTTCACATCAAATGCAATTCAATACAATTATATGAAAAGATTAAAGCATTTTTCTGATTACTGATACTGATAGGATAGAGTAGGAGCTTCTTAAAGAGACAGAGGCCCCATTTTTATGTCTTCTTTATTTTAAAACTAAAATAAAAAAAATGGAAAAACAGTGATCTTTTAAAAACAAAAAACTTCTTATAGAAAATATTTATAAAAAATTATAAGTTGAGTTTTTTTTTTAAAAAAAGCTCTAACATTTGCAGCTTTAAACAAGTTTTGTGATTTTCTGATTTTATTATTTTTACTATTTTATATATTACTTTGCTTATTGATTATCAAATGTAACTGATCATACTTATTTTATGCGACTGTGTACATCACTTTGGTTCTGTGGGTGCTCTATAAATAAAATTGGTATTGTACGGAAGGAATGTGGGCATGTTTGGATTGCAAGGGTTGCAGATGTTCGGTCTAGTCAAAGTACACACCTAAATCCAAAAACTTTGGAGTATTAATATTTTTTCAGGCTTTTTAAGTTTTTCCTGCTTCCCGGAGCCTTGCAGGTGTAAATCCAAAGCCGGATCAGCAAACTAAACTAAATTTATTCTTTAATCACTCGGGAACGAATGGAGAACCGCGGCGCGGCGGGAAGGACGGGATCAATCTCCTTAAATAAATATGACTTGGATCAATACCCAGACGTGTTTCTGCTGAGCAGCGAGTAAAGAGAGGAGAAAAAAAAACATGATTCCAACTCATGTCGGTAAATTTGCGGACAGATATGCAGATGTAATTTGGTGCCGGACCGAGCGGCTAACCCGACATTTCACCACCAGAACCTGCAGCTGCTTTAATTATCGAAACCTGAGCAGAGATGCTGAAATCCACACATCTGTCGGCGTTCCCGTCGGAGCAGCCGTCGCTCTTCCCGTCGACGTTCGGCTCGCGTTTGAAACGCTGTCGGCGCGTCCCGACATCGGCTCATTTTGAAGTCCTTATGATGTTGTGAGTGAAGCCCTCGGTGGGCCGGATCCGGATCGAGACGTTTAACAAGAAAAGATGAAACTGGGATCCGAAGGAGGGGAAAAAAACCCGGAGCTGACAGGTGTTCTGTCGCTGCCGTTAACAGATCAAAGGACGTCGGAGTTGATTTGAGCTGGAATGGATCAGTCAGCTTCCAAAAACAAAGTGATGGAGTTTTATTTGTTTATCTGCTGATAACGTGAAACTATTGCTGAACGAGGCAACAAAACAGTTGTATGTTGAATAAAATGACCTCAGATTTTTGCGGATTTATGAGTCAAAGGTTGATGTTCACATTTAGTTAAATCTGTGATCTTCCTTCTTCTCCTGTTGAACCAGTTATTTTTTATTTATGGTAAAAAAATAAATCAGCAGATTTGTCTCCAACAGGGCGAGAGCAGCAGGAGAAACGTTGCACCACTTCTGACTTTATAACAAAATATTTTTGCTTCTCTTTAACTTACTTAAAGATAATAATTTTAAACACTGGAGCTATAAATAGTGTAAATATAGCTGTGATGCTAATTAGATCCACCAGGCACTAAAGTTATTTTATTGCTGCTGTTCATGCTCAAACTGAAATTGAGTGAAATATATTTTATAATGCCATTGCTTTTTCATAATCACATTATTTCAAACAGATAAATCCCACTGCTGTTCAGTCTCTATTTAGCAACATGAAAACTGTTACAAATTGAATTTTTACATATTTTTGAAAAGTTTCAGGTTTTTATCCTGCAGTGTTTCCAGTACAGCTGGAAGCTTTTGTATCCCGTGTACTTAAGAAAACAATTAATCATCGTTTTCCATAATCAATATAATTAACCATTTCTACAATTATCCCTAAATTATATTGCTTCTTAATATCGTAACACTAATGTTGCTCATTTCCATTCCTTAGTTGCCGAGTGTCGCTAAAAAGCCTCAAACCCAAAATTAGAAATAACTTTCAGAATTTTGGTCACAGGTTGTCCTGACACAGTTTGCGAAAAATTTTTCAATAAACTCACAATTCATCATTAGCCTGAAAAAGTGCATGACTGATGAAATTCTGCACAGAAACCGATAAAACCTGCTTTGATTTGACTGATAAAACAATATTTAATCACACAGTTGTTATCTTACCTTCATTTTATGTTATAAACTGTTAACATAATCTGAAATAAACAGTTTCAGTTGGATTTTCTTGACATTTGTAACCTCTATTTGAAGCCATAATTAGTTGAAAAGTTATGAAAAGATCTAATTATGCAAATGCATCAGTGGTGAACATAGCGGATCAGTCAGAGGAGAAAAATGATCAATTTGGAGTCAAGCTGCTTCCATCAAAGCTCTGAAAATCCCCAAATAACTCCATATTATTCGATGTGTTTTAGGGTTGTGAAGGAACTCTGCAGCTAAAAAGATGAATCCTATTTTTCCTCCTTGCATGAAATGACTTCTTATCCTCCCACCTGCTCTGCTGCTGCCGGTTAAACCATCGAAAACGTAATTGCTGTCACTGCTGGAGAGAGTTAGGAGATAAAAGCAGCCGGCAGTTCATCCTGCCAACAATCCCGATCATTTTATTTCATTATTAACCATAAATCCACAATGGAAATGAAAACCTCTTCAGATAAGCTTCTAATGGAGCAAACAGGAAGTAATTCATTTAACAATTGGATTATTAATCACCTCGTAATTCAGGCTAATCACAGCTTCAGTCTGCAGGGCGGATTAATCCACGAGTCAAGCCTGGGAACAAAAAAATAAACACAAAAAGAGGAAAAAATTATTCGAGAAAACAAAAAGCAAACAAATCGTTCTGGATCATTTAGGAGAAACTTTCTGTTAAATTCATCAATTTTAAATCAGCCTGGAGGCACTGGAGCGGGAAGCAGATCGCAGCCAATCCTACAAATGTTCAGCTTAAACTTCTCACTAAATGAACATCAGCTTGTTTCTGTTCAAACATTTGACTGTTTTCAACTGCTGACTTAAAAAGTTTGGGGGATTTTCTTAACTCAGAAATACATACAATACAAACGCATACAGACAGAAAGAGTCCCCGCGTTGTTAACAAGGCTGGTGCTTGGTGAAACGATGTGTGTGTGTGAGAGAGAGCGATTGTTCTCTGGAGCCAGAAGACAGAGATATGGCCTTCATTCCTGCTCAGATTAAAGGATTTAGAGCAAGAAGGCTTATTACAGATCCAAAGAGAGAGAAGGAGGCAGAGCCTGCCCTCCTTTTCCCTCTGTTCAAGGCTGATTAAAACAAAGATAACGCTCCCTCCCAGGCTGAGACCCCCAAACACACACACACACACACCGACTCATTAAAATCCAGCCGGAACAATGATTCCTCTGAGCTGTGGAGGATTTTAACCTGTTGGACGTTCGGCACATTTTCCAAAAACCTCCTACTGTCAGTGGAAGGATTTTTAAAATGAACCCACTGGATTAACCCCTGATGAGCTGCTGAGGCTAATTAGCTCCAAACCGCTTTCACTGTTAACTATGCAGACAAGAAGAAGAGCTTTGATGCCACTCTAGTGGTCACAGTGTGAAATAAACATAAAGAAGATGAATAATCGTAACCCTGAGCTGTGCAATAAAGACAAACATCAGCCTGACTAATGTCTTCCAGATATAATATGTAAAGATAAACAACATGCAACCAAAATTCTAAAAGTTATCTTGAACTTTGGGTTTGAAGCTTTTTAGTGTCATTCCAACTAAGGAATGAAACGAGTAATACCAGTATTAATAATAATTGCAGAATTAGTGAATTATGTGCATGTGTTTGACTAAGGATCATCAAAAAGCTATAATCAATGATTTAAAAAAGTATTTTTTTCCCAATAAATATTAATTTATTGGGAAACTGGATGAAAGCATCAGGGACAGTAAAGAGATTTTTTAATATTGAGTTGTTGAAGGATGAACATAAATATTTCCTCACAAATATATGTTGAAATTCTAATTGTAGAACATGATGCAAACAGCTTGTGGGCCTGTGTGGAAATGGGATTCTGCTGTATTAAATGCATTTGAAATAGTGCAGCAACTGCAGTAGCAACCCTTCAGCCCAAAGAGGGCAGCACTGAGTAAAATATTGCAGCGCAAAACTAAATTTGCACATAAACGTCAAAAATTGCATAGAAACATAAATATTGCACCTTAAATAACTAATTTATACAGCTTGACTGCAAAACAAAGTTTATTTAGTTAAACTATTTTCCACCGCTGTCCGGTGTGTGAAACAGCTCTACTCCACTCTGCGCAGTTTGGGACATATTCCGTTGCAATTGAGCACCAGCTCTGTGTGGGTGGGGTAACCATAGCAACAAAGGAAATGCAACAAGTTAAACATTCTTAAATATCCAAAATCGCTCAGCCGCTGCTGTGAATTTTTACGAAGGGATTCTAATAACTAGCCCTGAGTCTGGCCAATCAGCGGTCAGCATTTTGACATATTTTTATCCTGGCCAATCAGCGGTCAGCATTTTGACATATTTTTATCCTGGCCAATCAGCGGCCAGCATTTTGACATATTTTTATCCTGGCCAATCAGCGGCCAGCATTTTGACATATTTTTATGCTGGCCAATCAGCGGCCAGCATTTTGACATATTTTTATCCTGGCCAATCAGCGGCCAGCATTTTGACATATTTTTATCCTGGCCAATCAGCGGCCAGCATTTTGACA